>JAVIAB010000106.1:70785362-70897604 GCA_032433765.1 Megaustenia siamemsis | reverse complement strand
GGAAAATGAGGAGAATTGGGTAGAAGGAAAAGAAGACAAACAGGCAAATTCTAAATCAGCTGAAAATTGATGACTTTTGAATGTGGATCAAAGGAAAAATGAGGAGAATTGGGTAGAAGGAAAAGAAGACAAACAGGCAAATTCTAAATCACCTGAAAATTGATGACTTTAGAATGTGTATCAAGGAAAAATGAGGAGAATTGGGTAGAAGGAAAAGAAGACAAACAGGCAAATTCTAAATCAGCTGGAAATTGATGACTTTAGAATGTGTATCAAAGGAAAAATGAGGAGAATTGGGTAGAAGGAAAAGAAGACAAACAGGCAAATTCTAAATCAGCTGAAAATTGATGACTTTAGAATGTGGATCAAAGGAAAAATGAGGAGAATTGGGTAGAAGGAAAAGAAGACAAACAGGCAAATTCTAAATCAGCTGAAAATTGATGACTTTAGAATGTGGATCAAAAGAAAAATGAGGAGAATTGGGTAGAAGGAAAAGAAGACAAACAGGCAAATTCTAAAATCAGCTGAAAAATTGATGACTTTAGAATGTGGATCAAAGAAAATGAGGAGAATTGGGTAGAAGGAAAAGAAGACAAACAGGCAAATTCTAAATCAGCTGAAAATTGATGACTTTAGAATGGATCAAAGGGAAAATGAGGGAATTGGGTAGAAGGAAAAGAAGACAAACAGGCAAATTCTAAATCAGCTGAAAATTGATGACTTTAGAATGTGGATCAAAGGAAAAAATGAGGAGAATTGGTAGAAGAAAACAGAAGACAACAGGCAAATTCTAAATCAGCTGAAAATTGATGACTTTAGAATGTGGATCAAAAGGGAAAATGAGGAGAATTGGGTAGAAGGAAAAGAAGACAAACAGCAAATTCTAAATCAGCTGAAAATTGATGACTTTAGAATGTGGATCAAAGGAAAAATGAGGGAATTGGGTAGAAGGAAAAGAAGACAAACAGGCAAATTCTAAATCAGCTGAAAATTGATGACTTTAGAATGTGGATCAAAGGAAAATGAGGAGAATTGGGTAGAAGGAAAGAAGACAAACAGGCAAATTCTAAATCAGCTGAAAATTGATGACTTTAGAATGTGGATCAAAGGAAAAATGAGGAGAATTGGGTAGAAGGAAAAGAAGACAAACAGGCAAATTCTAAATCAGCTGAAAAGTGATGACTTTAGAATGTGGATCAAAGGAAAAATGAGGAGAATTGGGTAGAAGGAAAAGAAGACAAACAGGCAAATTCTAAATCAGCTGAAAATTGATGACTTTAAAATGTGGATCAAAGAAAAATGAGGAGAATTGGGTAGAGGAAAAGAAGACAAACAGGCAAATTCTAAATCAGCTGAAAATGAAAAAAAAAAAGAATTCCTTAACATAATTCGAAAAAGGCAACTGAAATTTTTGGGGCATGTGAAGAGAAATACTACCATACTAAAAGGAATCTTTGAATGGAAGGTATAAGGTAGATGTGACAGAGGCAGACCAAGACTAAAGTGGAATAATAAAATCAAAGGTGGTCAGGTGAACCTATGATAACATGCACCATCAAGACAAGAGAGAGAGTAAAAGGCGCTTTATGATAGGCAATCTGCAATCCATTTTTGACAATGGAAGCAGGAAATGGAGTTCTTAAATGTTATGTAGAACCAGTCTTAATATACGGATGTGGATCATGGACAATGAGACAGCGGACAGGGAGATCACTGAGGGCTTGGGGGGTGGGTTTTACAGAAGAATGTTGAGAGTGCCAAGGATGGCTGGCAGGAGTGGTGGAAACGTTCTGAAAGAGGCCACAGCAAAGAGAGAGAGCTAATTTACAATATTAGGAAGAAACAATTATCATTTTTTGGACATGTAATGAGAAGAGGAGAGCCGGGGTGTACTGTGACAACTGGGAGGGTGAGTGACAGGGAGGTGGAGGGAAGCGGAGAGAGAGAGAGAGAGGGTGCAAGACTGCTTGAGATAATTGCTTGCAGAGGGTGTGATAACTAACTGTCAGATCGAAAGTTGTGGAGATACATGATCATCTACGCCAGCAGGCATGGTACTTGATGATGAGGATGATAGCTAACCTTCAATGTGAAGACAGGGCCCAAAGATTATGTTAACTAATAATGACGGTTTGAAAGTTAATGGTAAAAAGTAATTGGTCTTTGATTCCACGAGACAGAGTGTACAGTACTATTGTGATATAGAGAGAGAGAGAGAGAGAGAGAGATATAGAGAGAGAGAGATAGATAGAGAGAGAGATAGAGAGAGATAGAGAGACATGAGAGAGAGATAGAGAGAGAGATAGAGAGAGAGATAGAGAGAGAGAGGAGATAGAGAGAGAGAGAGATAGATATATATATAGAGAGAGAGAGAGAGAGAGGAGAGTGAGAGGGAATGAGTCAATCCTGGATGAGACCTATAGAAGATGTAGTAGAAGGCAGGAAAAAAGAAAGTTTTGTTTTACACAAAAAAAAGTGATGTTGGACTCCCGGAAAAGGAAGGAGGATAAAAAAGTAAATATACAGTTTAGTGCATAAATGTCATTATCATGTGCCATACGGTTGGCGTAGGCGATCATGTCTTTCCACAATCTTCTATCTACAGTGCATCGTATCAGTTCTGTTATGACTGTTTTCCATGCCATGACACTAAGCTATCCAGTATTTTCTCTCTTTGTCGTCCGCGATCTCTCTTTCCTTTTATTTTGCCAATTGTAACCAAGTATTCCAACTTTCTTTTTCTCATGGTGTGCTCGAAAAATGTTGGTTGTTTCTTTCTGATGTTTTTTAGGAGCTGCCTTTTGTGTTGGCCTCTTTGAGAACTTCCTCATTGGCCTTTTTAGCTGTCCAGTGAACTTTCAACATTCTTCTGAGAAATCCCATCTCTGTGGCCTCTAATCGGTTTTCATTTGTTTGTCTACTGTCCATGATTCGCTTCCATAGGTCAGAATTGGTTCTATATAGCACCGATGAACTCTCTTCTCACTTCTATTGACATAGATTTGTTGTACAGTGTATAAGATATTTTTCATTCTCTGAAATACTATTTTGGCCTGAGCTATTGTGCTCTTTATTTCTGTTGTGCATCTTCAATCTGATGTTATTATTGTGCCCAAGTTTTGAAACGTTCACTTGTTTCAGATTTGTCCTAAAAATTTTTTTAAAGAAGAAATAAAGTGAAAATGAGGGGTAAAAAAAGAAGAGAGAGAGAGTTTAAAAGTAATAAACAGAAGAATACTGACGAGAAAACCGCCCGGGTGTTATGTCACTCCAACAATAAAATTGATGGGCATGTTTTGCAGAAAAACATCAACATTGCAGAAAACATTAACATTACAGAAGACATCAACATTGCAGAAAAACATCAACATTGCAGAAAAACATCAACATTGCAGAAAACATTAACATTACAGAAAACATCAACATTGCAGAAAACATCAACATTGCAGAAAACATTAACATTACAGAAAACATCAACATTGCAGAAAACATCAACATTGCAGAAAACATCAACATTGTAGAAAACATCAACATTTCGGAAAACATCAACATTGCAGAAAACATCAACATTGCAGAAAACATCAACACTGCAGAAAACATCAACATTGCAGAAAACAACAACATTGCAGAAAGCATCAACATTGCAGAAAACATCAACATTGCAGAAAACATCAACATTGCAGAAAACATCAACTTTGCAGAAAAACATCAACATTGCAGAAAAACATCAACATTGCAGAAAACATCAACATTGTAGAAAACATCAACATTGCAGAAAACATCAACATTTCGGAAAACATCAACATTGCAGAAAACATCAACATTGTAGAAAACATCAACATTGCAGAAAACATCAACATTGCAGAAAACAACAACATTGCAGAAAACATCAACTTTGCAGAAAACATCAACATTGCAGAAAACATCAACATTGCAGAAAAACATCAACATTGTAGAAAACATCAACATTGCAGAAAACATCAACATTCGGAAAACATCAACATTGTAGAAAACATCAACATTTCGGAAAACATCAACATTGATTAACGTTATTCCATCAATCAAATATTTGTGACAGTGAATCTGACATAAATACAAGAACGAGAGTTGTTTGGGTGTAGTGCTTGAGACGCCAGCTTGGCTATCAGTTGACGGCAGTTCAGTCTCAGCTTTGAAACTCAACAAGAAAGCCAGGTAGAGAAGTGGTTAGTGAAATCGTCTCTTGTTGACACGAAGTAGGCGTTTGTCCCCTACCGATCTGCTTCTAGGTTCAGTGTTTAGTTTAGATTAGTTTGGTAAGGTTTGGTTAGGTTTAGTTTAGTTTAGTGTTTAGTTTGGTTTGGTTTAGTATAGTTTAGTTTAGTTTATGTTTGGTTTGGTTTAGTTTAGTTTATTGTTTGGTTGGTTTAATTTAGCTTAGCTTAGTTTATTGTTTGGTTTGATTTGGTTTAGTATAGTTTAGTATAGTTTAGTTTTTTTGGTTTGGTTTAGTTTAGTTTAGTTTAGTTTAGTTTAGTTTAGTTTAGTTTAGTTTAGTTTAGTTTAGTTTATTGTTTGGTTTGGTTTGGTTTGGTTTAGTTTAGTTAGTTTAGTTTGGTTTGGTTTAGTATAGTTTAGTATAGTTTAGTATAGTTTAGTATAGTTTAGTATAGTTTAGTATAGTTTAGTGTTTAGTTTGGTTTGGTTTAGTTTAGTTTAGTTTAGTTTAGTTTAGTTTAGTTTATTGTTTGGTTTGGTTTAGTTTAGCTTAGTTTAGTTTAGTATAGTTTGGTTTGATTTGGTGTGGTTTGGTTTAGTGTAGTTTAGTTTAGTTTAGTGTTTAGTTTAGTTTTGTTTTGTTTGGTTAGTTTAATTTGGGTTTGGTTTCGTATAGTTTAGTTTAGTAGTTAGTTTAGTTTAGTTTAGTTTAGTTTAGTTTAGTTTGGTTTAGTTTAGTTTAGTCGACAGATCATCTTCATTGCATAACAGACAACTTCATGGTGCTCTGATTCTTTCCAAAGTACATTCCCACATCCATGAAGCACGCCAGCAACACACACACTAGCGAAAGTACTAAAGATGGCTGAAACCACGCCATAGCACCCACGAAGACTGTGACACCAACCTCCTTAATCGCTCCTATGACACAGTGACTCCATTATTTCTTCCCTGACCGTGATCAGACCCAGGTTGCCACAAGTCTAGGCTCATTAAGACATACATTGGACATTTTCTACAAAAGAAAAATAGGCCTGGCACAGTGCTGACCACATTACTCAAAACGTTTTAGTGGGAAAAAATATGTCCACAAACACCGTACTGCCTAAACGTTATACTCAAGGCAGGACTGAATTTACCTCTTTTCCTCTTTTCCTTTCTTCTGGAGAAGAAATGAAAAAAAAAATAGAAAAAAATGGTATAGTTAAAGCTTTGCGTGATTAATGGACGACACAAATTTGATCGACGTTTCGGCTCAATAGGCCTTCAGCAGGAACAAACAAACAACACACACGCAGATATGTAAGTAAATTGAATTAGTCCTACATAGCTAACTAATAATGACGCATCTAAAACAAAATAATTTTGAACTAGTATGAGAACTAAAATGACGCATCTAAAACAAAATAATTTCGAACTAGTATGAGAACTAATAATGACGCATCTAAAACAAAATAATTCGAACTAGAATGAGAACTAATAATGACGCATCTAAAACAAAATAATTTCGAACTAGTATGAGAACTAATAATGACGATCTAAAACAAAATAATATTTCGTACTAGTATGAGAACTAATAATGACGCATCTAAAACAAAATAATTTCGAACTAGAATGAGAACTAATAATGACGCATCAAAAACAAAATAATATTTCGAACTAGTATGAGAACTAATAATGACGCATCTAAAACAAAATAATATTTCGAACTAGTATGAGAACTAATAATGACGCATCTAAAACAAAATAATATTCGTACTAGTATGAGAACTAATAATGACGCATCTAAAACAAAATAATTTCGAACTAGTATGAGAACTAATAATGACGCATCTAAAACAAAATAATTTCGAACTAGAATGAGAACTAATAATGACGCATCTAAAACAAATAATATTTCGAACTAGTATGAGAACTAATAATGACGCATCTAAAACAAAATAATTTCGAACTAGTATGAGAACTAATAATGACGCATCCAAAACAAAATAATTTCGAACTAGTATGAGAACTAATAATGACGCATCTAAAACAAAATAATTTCGAGCTAGTATGAGAACTAATAATGACGCATCCAAAACAAAATAATTTCGAACTAGTATGAGAACTAATAATGACGCATCCAAAACAAAATAATTTCGAACTAGTATGAGAACTAATAATGACGCATCCAAAACAAAATAATTTCGAACTAGTATGAGAACTAATAATGGACGCATCTAAACAAAATAATTTCGAACTAGAATGAGAACTAATAATGACGCATCTAAAACAAAATAATTTCGAACTAGAATGAGAACTAATAATGACGCATCTAAAACAAAATAATATTTCGAACTAGTATGAGAACTAATAATGACGCATCTAAAACAAAATAATTTCGAACTAGTATGAGAACTAATAATGACGCATCCAAAACAAAATAATTTCGAACTAGTATGAGAACTAATAATGACGCATCTAAAACAAAATAATTTCGAACTAGTATGAGAACTAATAATGACGCATCCAAAACAAAATAATTTCGAACTAGTATGAGAACTAATAATTAACATGTTTTCATTGTGTGCCGCTCTGTAGTCTTTCTTCAGTTACTATATTTACTTCTTTATAAAGCTGTCACCACACCTTGTAGGAGTGTACGTTACACCCGCCTCTTGCTCCATGCTACCAACTTTACCGCAGCACTGTAATTATTTGCCTTCTCCTTACATGCCTTATACCGCTACTACTTTATGTTCGTCTAACATAATCCACGATTCTGTATTCTAGTCAGATTCTTTAGTTTATCTTTATTCCGTTGTCCTTTGTGTTATTCTCTTTCTCCGAAGAAGGCTGTATTGGCTGAAACGTCAGTATTTTTTATGTTCATTTTTTTGGGTATAGCTGTCACCAGACATTGTAACGTCAAACCCCCACCACTTGCTGCTTGCTACCAGCTTTACCTTACTACCGTGGCACTGTAATTATTTGCATGTTATACTACATTTTACAATACGTTGAGCACACATTTACAAATTATTTTGGGGACTTTCTGTCCAGTAACACCAGGCCGCTGTATCCGTACGGGGCAAATATCGTTATAAAAATACTCAAAAATTTTCTCATTTTGACGTTTGAAAACGATTCATGAGCAAGCTACTGCGAAGACTAATTTTCCGGGGAGAAACTAAAGAGAAATGTCTCTAGGGGCAGGCAATCCACAGCAGATCGATTGAGTGTGGAGTGACTCAAAATATGAATCTATTTAACGAAATGAATCGATTTAGAGGGAGAAAGGAATGGAGGAATTTCTGGAATATGCCATACTCCCAGGGTTATGAGTGTCCCCTCTCGTGATGTGAAACTGTCATACTACAGCACGAGGCAGATCACGTGATGAGTACTGTGTGACGAGGTTGGACTTCTGGTCAGGGGGTTCTTAAGACGCGGGGAAACGAGAAAAGAAGTGGAGGGCGGGGAAATATTGTATCGTTTCTTTTTAATGAAGGAAAGAAAGTGTTAGAAATGAGCGAGCATGAGTTATATATCTCGCAGGTGTTTGTTACGTAGTCCGTTGCATTGCACTTCGGGCAACCCTAAAGGTAGTTATGTTGTTTATGGAGTGGTGCAGGTTTTTGTGGGAGTTGTATTCTGGTTTCTTGCTGGTTAAACACGTTTGTGTATCACCATAATTATCACCATAATTATCATAATAGTTACCACCATTATAATTAACGTTGTTGTTATCATCATCATCATCATCAACATTATCACCATAGAAAAAAAGTGAAAGTAAAGATCCCGTCACGCCAAGTGCCGTATAGGGAATATGCTGTTAGTGACCATAAATTTTACACACCTTCAGCACATGATTTTTGGGGTAATGTAGTTGGTATTACGCCCGTACCGCTTCACTTTCCCAGAAAAAAATCCGGTACCCATTAAAGGCAGGGTGAACGGAGCCGTGGGTTGGGATCGAACCCTACCTCTTGTCCTTTGTAGTCCAGTTCACTAACCACTGAGCTATCGCGGCTGCCTATCACCATAATTATCATAATAATTATAACCACTATCACTAATATCTGACCTATGGAAGCGAATCATGGACAATAGACAAACAAATGAAAAGACGATTAGAGGCCACAGAGAGGGGGTTTCTCAGAAGAATGTTGAAAGTTCTCTGGACAGCTAAAAAGACCAACGAGAAAGGTCTCAAAGAGGCCAACACAAAAAGGGAGCCCTTAAAAAACATCAGAAAGAAGCAATCAACATTTTTAGGGCACATCATGAGAAGAGGAAAGTTGGAATACTTGGATACAACTGGCAAAATAAAAGGAAAGAGAGATCGCGGACGACAAAGAGAGAAAATACTGGATAGCTTGGTGTCATGGCATGGAAAACAGCCAACAACAGAACTGATACGATGCACTGTGGATAGAAGATTGTGGAAGGACATAATCGCCAACGCCAACCGGTACGGTACATGATGATGATGATGATGATGATGATGATGACTAATATTGTTATCGTCATCATCTTGCGGCCTATCGCACTCAGCAACATCCCATTCATTCTACTCGTGTTATTGCTTCTGTTCCCTCAAAAACTGGTCCAACCTATGATAATTAAATCATCGCCATTAGCATCCCCACTCATCATCATCATCATCATGTGCCATACCGGTTGGCGTGGGCGATCTTGTCCTTCCACAAATCTTCTCTCTACAGTGCATCGTATCAGTTCTGTTGACAGTTTTCCATGCCATGACACCAGGCTATCCAGTATTTTCTCTCTCTGTCGTTCGCGATCTCTCTTTTCCTGTATTTTGTCATTTGTAACCAAGTATTCCAACTTTCGTCCTCTCATGATGTGCCCGAAAAATGTTGATTGTTACTTTCTGATATTTTTTAAGAGCTTCCTTTTTGTGTTGGACTGTTTGAGAATTTCATCATTTTTAGTTGTCCAGAGAATTTTCAACATTCTTCTGAGAAATCCCATCTCTGTGGTCTCTAATCGTCTTTTCATTTGTTTGTTAATGTCTGTTTTTGTGGGTTTTTTTTGCGCTCGCCAGCTTTTTTTATTTTTTATTTTACCTCTGACGAAGTCCCTACAGACTAAGAACTGAATTTTTCGCGTTAATCCGTTTTTTCCTTGGCAGCCGTGTGCACAGGGGTCCCTCGCCGTACAGGCAGATTAATAACTCTGTCTTCGGAGGTACTCATATTTTTTTCCGTCGATGAGTAATTGACGTTTCAAGCCGGGCCTCGCTGCTGAGACCAGGGGTAGTTGCCGCAGAGAGAAATCATAAATAAAAATCCCAACTGGTGCAGCCTGGATTTGAACCCATAACCTCTCTGTCTTGAGGCCGGCGTCTTGCCTTAAGACCAACCAGTCCGACGGTCCACGATTCAGTTCCAAAGGTCAGAGTTGGATCTATATAGCACCGATTATCTATTGACATATATTTGAGACATACGACGATTTTCTAGTAGACACTCCACTATAAGGATGAAAAAGATATGAGCAGATAACCCACATTCTTTCTTGTAATAAATTGCAGTGCATCAATCCATAAGTAGGAAAAGTCGACAGCTCTATTCAAAAATAAACAACAACCACACGATTGTAGATAAATCTATTCTAACTATTACTAATTAAATTGCCTCAATGAACAGCGGTACGTTTAACAAGACGGCAGCAGTCGGTAACAAATGTAGCTTTGTCTATTGCATCGTCATTATGAAGTATCATGATTAGTGAAGTACCAGATCATACATCTGACATCCACTTAAGCTTTTAGATACCTTTTCTCTACATCTTCACTTAAGCTACCAGATACCTTTTCCCAAATTTCCACTAAAGCTACCAGATACCTTTTCTCCACATTTCCACTAAAGATATCAGATACCTTTTCTCCACATTCCAATTAAAGTACTGAGTATATTTTTCCTACATTTCTCTCTTTCTCGTTTTCCCTCAATTTTTCCCCACTGTCACACAACACTCAAGCTGTTTCATCTCCTGACTTTAAAAAGAAATGATTTTAGCTTCTTCTGGTATTGCCATTATATTTCTTTGTTCCTTCTCCTTACTTTAGTTTCGCCTTCAGACCATCTTTATTGCACATTGGACTTACTTTAGTTTCGCCTTCAGACCATCTTTATTGCACATTGGACTTACTTTAGTTTAGCCATCAGACCATCTTTATTGTACAATGGACTTACTTAGTTTAGCCATCAGACCATCTTTATTGCACATTGGACTTACTTTAGTTTAGCCATCAGACCATCTTTATTGCACAATGGACTTACTTTAGTTTAGCCATCAGACCATCTTTATTGCACATTGGACATACTTTAGTTTAGCCATCAGACCATCTTTATTGCACATTGGACTTACTTTAGTTTAGCCATCAGACCATCTTTATTGCACATTGGACTTACTTAGTTTAGCCATCAGACCATCTTTATTGCACATTGGACGTACTTTAGTTTAGCCATCAGACCATCTTTATTGCACATTGGACTTACTTTAGTTTAGCCATCAGACCATCTTTATTGCACAATGGACTTACTTTAGTTTAGCCATCAGACCATCTTTATTGCACATTGGACTTACTTTAGTTTAGCCATCAGACCATCTTTATTGCACAATGGACTTACTTTAGTTTAGCCATCAGACCATCTTTATTGCACATTGGACATACTTTAGTTTAGCCATCAGACCATCTTTATTGCACAATGGACTTACTTTAGTTTAGCCATCAGACCATCTTTATTGCACATTGGACTTACTTTAGTTAGCCATCAGACCATCTTTATTGCACATTGGACTTACTTTAGTTTAGCATCAGACCATCTTTATTGCACATTGGACTTACTTTAGTTTAGCCATCAGACCATCTTTATTGCACATTGGACATACTTTAGTTTAGCCATCAGACAATCTTTATTGCACAATGGACATACTTTAGTTAGCCATCAGACCATCTTTATTGCACATTGGACATACTTTAGTTTAGCCATCAGACCATCTTTATTGCACAATGGACTTACTTTAGTTTAGCCATCAGACCATCTTTATTGCACATTGGACTTACTTTAGTTTAGCCATCAGACCATCTTTATTGCACATTGGACATACTTTAGTTTAGTCATCAGACCATCTTTATTGCACATTGGACTTACTTTAGTTTAGCCATCAGAGCATCTTTATTGCACATTGGACAACTCCATACAGCTCAGATCTCCTTCCGAGCATCGCCACCCCCCACCCCCCCACCCCCCAAGCATTAAGTAGCATCACCGCGACATGCTAACGAACGCACTGACGATGCTCTTATGCACAAATTCGGTACTACCAAAAAAAGAGGGATAAAATTAGCCTTGGTCCATTTCCCAAAATTAGAAATACTCTTCCTTAGTCCACTCGCCCACGGTAACCTCGACATTCTTTTGGGGTAAACCACACTTCTAACGCCTCCATTACTTATGTGAATGTTGTTGGATTATCCATCATTGACATCCATATACATGGTTATGTGCCAACAACGTAACTTTGAGAAGAGATTCTGCCAAAAGTAATACAGATCATGCCACTGACACATAAACTGTGTCACTGACTACATATTTCTTTTCGTCTTGTTAGACGGTCTAGTTGATGCTATTGTGTATTATTTGAGGTTTTGTTTTTATCGAACAGCTTCTCTCGTGGCTAATTCTACCAATATTTGACAAGCACACGCGGCCACATAATGAACAAGTCAGGCCCACTGATCCACAGGATTTTTCATTATTTTTCATGTGTCTTTTCTCTTCTAAGTCTTGAATTAGCACAGCCTCAAATAATGAGAAAAAATATAATATAAAATATAAAAAATTATACCATTCCTTATACATGCTCTCAATGATGTGCGATCACTTGCCAGATGTTCCCAGTCATTTTCACATATGGAGAAGTCATTCAGAGATAATTTACAGATATCTCTTTATTGTGGTTTAGGTTTGCCGATTTGTCTTTTCGTGTGTTAATTCACCGTGTATAGAATTACCATATAGTATTTGCCTGGGGATGCGTTTTTCTTCCATTCGCTGGACGTGCCTCAGCCATCTTAGTCTTCAACATCTGAGCATCGACATGATTGTTGGGGTTTTAGCACGTTGCAGGACAGTTAAGTTGGTTATTTTGTCCTGCCATTTGATGTGCATTATTCTGCAGAGACATCACATGTCATGACTAAAGATCACAATATTAAGGTAGAGAAGGGCCTGGTTGATGGCAGAATACAGTGTCAGTACAGGGACAATGATTTAAACCTGAAAATAAAAGATTTACCTTTCCTAAAACAAATAATGAAACGACAGAGGCCTTTTTTCAGAATAAGAATTCTTTGAGAAAATATAGCGATTGAAACAGGGTATAGACTGAAACTGAAAGCAGACTGAGGCGATATAGACGGTGGGACAGCAAACGGGGCGATAATATAGACGCTGGGACAGCAAACGGGGCGAGAATATAGACGCTGGGACAGCAAACGGGGCGAGAATATAGACGCTGGGACAGCAAACGGGCGAAAATATAGACGATGGGACAGCAAACGGGGCGAGAATATAGACGATGGGACAGCAAACGGGGCGAAAATATAGACGCTGGGACAACAAACGGGGCGAGAATATAGACGATGGGACAGCAAACGGGGCGAAAATATAGACGCTGGGACAGCAAACGGGGCGAAAATATAGACGCTGGGACAACAAACGGGGCGAGAATATAGACGATGGGACAGCAAACGGGGCGAAAATATAGACGCTGGGACAGCAAACGGGGCGATAATATAGACGCTGGAACAGCAAACGGGGCGATAATATAGACGCTGGAACAGCAAACGGGGCGATAATATAGACGCTGGAACAGCAAACGGGGCGATAATATAGACGCTGGAACAGCAAACGGGGCGAGAATATAGACGATGGGACAGCAAACGGGGCGATAATATAGACGCTGGAACAGCAAACGGGGCGATAATATAGACGCTGGAACAGCAAACGGGGCGATAATATAGACGCTGGAACAGCAAACGGGGCGAGAATATAGACGATGGGACAGCAAAAGGAGCGAGAATATAGACGCTGGAACAGTAAACGGGGCGAGAATATAGACGCTGGGAGAGCAAACAAGATGAGACAATATAGACGCTGGGAGAGCAAACAGGATGAGACAATATAGACGCTGGGAGAGCAAACAGGATGAGACAATATAAACGCTGGGAGAGCAAACAAGATGAGACAATATAGACGCAGTGAGAGCAAACAAGATGAGACAATATAGACGCTGGGAGAGCAATCAGGATGAGACAATATAGACGCTGGGAGAGCAAACAGGATGAGACAATATAGACGCTGGGAGAGCAAACAAGATGAGACAATATAGACGCTGGGAGAGCAAACAGGATGAGACAATATAGACGCTGGGAGAGCAAACAGGATGAGACAATATAGACGCTGGGAGAGCAAACAGGATGAGACAATATAGACGCTGGGAGAGCAAACAGGATGAGACAATATAGACGCTGGGAGAGCAAACAGGATGAGACAATATAGACGCTGGGAGAGAAAAAAGGATGAGACAATATAGACACTGAAACAGAAAACAGGATGAGGCAATATAGAAACTGGGACAGAAAAAAGGATGAGACAATTTAGAAGCTAGGACAGAAAACAAGATGTGACAATATACGGATATTGTGAACACATCAAAGTGAGGCTAGGAATTTACTGATATTGTGAACACATCAAAGTGAGGCTAGGAATTTACTGATATTGTGAACACATCAAAGTGAGAGAAGGAATTTACTGATATTATGAACACATCAAAGTGAGAGAAGTAATTTACTAATATTATGAACACATCAAAGTGAGAGAAGTAATTTACTAATATTATGAACACATCAAAGTGAGAGAAGACATTTGCTGATATATGAACACATCAAAGTGAGAGAAGGAATTACTGATATTGTGAACACATCAAAGTGTGATAAGGAATTACTGATATTGTGAACACATCAAAGTGAGAGAACAAATTTACTTATATTATGAACACATCAAAGTGAGAGAACAAAATTACTTTATTATGAACACATCAAAGTGGGACTAGGAATTTACTGATATTGTGAACACATCAAAGTGGACAAGGAATTTACTGATATTATGAACACAACAAAGTGGGACAATGAATTTTACTGGACACTGTGAATACATCAAATTTAACTAACTGGCAAATTGATTGAGTGGGTTAATTTTGAATGCAGATCACAACAAATGAAGAAACACAATCGGAAAGAATTAAAAACCAAAAGAACACTATTATCTAACATACATCAACTTAATGCAACGAACACCAACTACAAGATCCTATCCACCACACTACCACCATCAACAATCCAACACCATCAGTTTAATCAACACCACCATCAAAGCACCACTTGTCACCACCACACACCACCTCCACCATACTCGGCTACAATAACACTAATGGAAATTTCCCCCCAATTTTGCACACACGACACCTCGGCCAATCTCATTTGGACAAGAGTTGACGGTTGTCATGTTCTCACAAATATCGTACAGTCTCTAGAAGGCCCACGAGCTGAGATGAATGCCTTAATTTTCCTAACTCATTTTCCCTCGGTCCCCACCAGCTCTCGTCCAGTCCTCGGCGAGATGCAAGACTGTCACAATCCCCTTATTAATGTCGCATAACCGCGTTAATCTTCAATGCCTCATATTTATGCAAATACCAGCCAAGAAAGTATTCGTTTATGCAGAGAACTTGTCCACGATCGATACATATTAGGGTTCCAATAGCTTCCCCTATCACGGATATTTCCACAATAATTCACATCGCTAACTCTTTTTTTTTTTTTTTTGTTCTTTCCATTTCATTATCGGTGTGTTTTGTTTCATTTGTTAGTAGTTTCTTCTGTCATTTTCATTATGTATTCTCGCCTCTAAATATATTTCTCGGTCGTCTCTTTCATATTTTATTTTGGTTTTCAGTACTTATTATTCGGTCTTCCCATTTAGCTCTCTCTCTCTCTCTCTCTCCATCTTTCTCTCCTGATACCGCCTTTACTCATCGCCTTTCCCTTCTTCCATCTTTCTATTTCACTATTTTTGTTCCCTTTCTCATATTTGCCATATACCATATCTCCCTTCTGTCTTCCCTCCTACTGTATCCCATTTTTGTCTGTCTAACTCGTTCACTCTTTTCTGTCTATCATTTAGTCCCACTTTATGTTCTCTCTAATCACATTGTATTCATCTTCTCTCACTCAATTTCCTCAATATGTTTTCCCTCTCCATGACTGCCACTTACCCACAACGTCACGATCATCTGCATGATTTTACACAACGATTTCTCTTTATTAACGATCTTAAGATCACCAGCATCTAGTTGCATGATTTAACACAATGATTTCTATTTATTAACGATCTTAACCAGCATCTAGTTGCATGATTTTACACAACGATTTCTCTTTATTAACCATCACCAGCATCTAGTTGCATGATTTTACTCAACGATTCTCTTTATTAACCATCTTAAGATCACCAGCATCTAGTTGCATGATTTTACACAACGATTTCTCTTTATTAACCATCACCAGCATCTAGTTGCATGATTTTACACAACGATTTCTCTTTATTAACCATCTTAAGATAACCAGCATCTAGTTGCATGATTTTACACAACGATTTCTCTTTATTAACCATCACCAGCATCTAGTTGCATGATTTTACACAACGATTTCTCTTTATTAACCATCTTAATATCACCATCATCTAGTTGCGTGATTTTACACAATGATTTCTACCTATTAACCATCTTAATGCCATCTTTGAACTCAAAGCGGTATTTTAGTAGCATTTTAGTCCCGCCCATTCTTAACATTGTTATAACGTATGCAAGGGATAGGAGCCGCGATAGCTCAGTGGTTAGTAAACTGGACTACAAAGGACAAGAGATCGGGTTCGATCCTGACCGACGGATTCCGAGTTCACCCAGCCTTAAATGGGTACATGATTTTTTTTCTTGAGAAAGTAAAGCGGCACTGGCGTAATGCAGACCAAATTACCCCAAAACTCATATGGTGAAGGTCTATAAAAATGATGGTCACTAACACCATATTCCCTATACGTCACTTGGCGTGACGGGGTTCTTTAATTACTTTTACAATGCAAGTAATTTCAGCGTGTGAAACCACGCGCAAAACTTAACATTTTAGCTGAAGCAGATATTTATGTATAAAAGATATATCAGTAGGTAAGCCTCGTTATTATAAGAAAAAAAGATGAAGGATTGGCAAATCAGAGAGTTTCGGTGGATATAATATAAAAAAAAAAAATATATATATATATATATATATATATATGAGCTGCGATAGCTCACTGGACTACAACGGACAAGAGGTAGGGTTTGATCCCAATCGACGGCTTCCAGGTTCACCCAGCCTTTAATGGGTACTGGATTTTTTTTCTGGGAAAGTAAAGCGGCACGGGCATAATACCGATCATATTACCCCAAAAAATCATGTGCTGAAGGTCTGTAAAAATTATGGTCACTAACACCATATTCCGTATGTGCCACTTGGCGTGACGGGGTACTTTACTTATACATATATATATATAATATATATATATATATATATACATAATGAAAACACGATCTATTTGCAAAAAAAAAAAAAAAAAGCGTCCACATTGTGATCTTTTTTTTTACAAAAGGACAAGGTCAGGAAGAAAGCAAGGTCGGAAGGGGTCAGGGTCGAAAAAAAAACAGGCTGATATACCTTGCAGTAAACCAAACAGAGACAAAGATCATCATATGAAACAAACACAGAGGAAGTTAAAAAACAAGTGCCCAACAAATTACAATTAGGACTCATTTCACGAGCAACTAAGACACGCCCAGACCATCATTTTTACGTCACGACAGTTCGCTGCAGGCTCCACGCCTAGGAATAACCCAAACCGATTAATCCAACGACGGGAAAAAAGATGCGAGGCAAGACATCAGGCGAATGGCATTCTTCAGCACTGTAGCCCCACGCTAATCTTCGGTGCTAACTTGGCTCAACAACATACAAAGAACGAGAACTGCGGAGACGCTGCAAAGGTCTGATGGGGACAACGAACTTCGTCCTAGTGACAGGGGAAACGAAAGATTTGACCAAAGAAATTACATCGTGGTGTGTGTGTGAGATATATATATATATATATATATATATATATATATATATATATATATATATATTGCCTTTTTCAACTTACAGAGTTTTATCTGTCCTGAGCCGTTATGTATAATAGTAACATTTAGAGAAAAAAAGAGCCAATTTATTTGATTGATTACTTCAGTTCTATCTCCAGCTATGTCAAGAGGGAATACATTTTGTATGAATATTACTTTCTCCCCAGATTCACACACTGTCGTGTCCCAGGTGTCCCACATCATACACGCAGATATTCTCCAACTTCAGAGCCGCACTCATTTTTTGTTGTTGTAAATATCGTCGAGAATGTTTATGCTTTGGGGTAGATCTTTCTTAATAAATTTTGCCCGGGCAGCGGCCAAATTTGGTTTACTCTTTTCGATTTCCAACTGGCAAGAGTTCTTTAACATGCGCAGAACGTAAGTAGTATACAAGGGTCCATTTGGACCGAATTCCTCCGTAAATTAACAAAGCTATATAGTAGGCGCATTTCGCGCCTAATGTACACGAGAGACAAGGGGAGTTAATCGGTCGTGCGGCGGTGTGACCCTCGGCGCTCCGCGTGCCCCGTGTGATCGGAGACGCGTAGTTGTTTCATGTGTTTATTGTTGAGGAATGTCGGTGTTCAATGGTTGACTGATCGTCTCGTGATGTATCGCTTATTGTTGTTAAGTTAATCGCTTATTGTTGTCAAGAATGTGGACTAATGTATTGAAAGTGGTTAAAATGTTTATGACGTGTCGATGTGGTATTTGTTGATGGTCATTGTTAGGAAAACCGCGTGGGTATCGCTTATTGTTGTGAAGTTAATCGCTTATTGTTGTGAAGTTAATCGCTTATTGTTGTCAAGAATGTGGTATTTTTAAAATGTTGAATGAAAATAATTAAAGGAGGTTATTTTAAAGTAACTGTAAATGCTGACGGAAAACTGTATGTTAAGTAAAGAAATTGGAATGACATGGCAGCTTTTGTGGACTGGGCCGGCTAGTGGTACTTGATGATGGCTATTGTTAGGAAAAATCGCTTATTATTGTCAAGGAATCGTGGTGGTATTGTTGTCGACGAGTATTGGTCATTGTTAGGAAAAATATGCTGACGGTCATTGTTAGGCATGTGACTGAAACTGCGTGTTTAGTAATTGTTGATGGTCATTGATAGGAAAACCGCGTGGGGTATCGCTTATTGTTGCGAAGTTAATCGCTTATTGTTGTCAAGAATGTGGTATTTTTTAAATGTTGAATGAAAATAATTAAAGGAGGTTATTTTAAATGTTGGAAAACCGCGTGTTACAGTAAAGATAAATAGTAATAAACTGAATTTACATTAAAAAATACGAAATTTTTCAAAACGTTAAGAAATATAGTTAAATGTGATAAAACTGATTTTTAAAAAATGCGAAATAAAAAACTATGAAAAAATAAGTTAACTGTAAATGCTGACGGAAAACTGTACGTTAAGTAAAGAAATTGGAATGACATAGCAGCTTTTGTTGACTGGGCGGCTAGTGGTACTTGACGATGGCTATTGTTAGGAAAAATCGCTTATTATCGTCAAGGAATCGTGGTGGTATTGTTGTCGACGAATATTGGTCATTGCTAGGAAAAATATGCTGACGGTCATTGTTAGCCATGTGACTGAAACTACGTGTTTAGACTTAAAAGTTAGGTAGAGGCATGTGACTAGGGGTGGTATTGTTGTTATTTTAAATACTGGTAATGTAACTAAAGAATTTGGTTAAATGATGGTGTATTGTTGTTCAGTTGATAGTCGCGCTGGACTACGGTATTGTTGTCAAGAATATGCTGACTGAAAATATAGTAAAGTTAGATGACGCGGTAGGTTACTTTAAATGTTGGAAAACCACGTGTTATAATAAAGTTAAATAGTAATAAACTGCATTCACGTTAAAATATACGAACATTTTCATTTTCAAAAATGAAATGCTCGCGGTATAATAAAATATTACTCTAAATTAAATTTGAATGAACGCTAAATAATAAATATTATACTTAAAAAACGTTAAGAAATTATGTTTCAAAACGAAAAAATTAAAGTTGAATGAGTGCGAAATAATAAAATATTCTTAAATAAAAAAGAAATGTTAAGAAATTATATTTCAAAACGATAAAATTAAATTTCATGTCAAATACTTAAATGAAGGGGACATTTATTTACATGTAAAATGAACGCGAAACTTATTTTAAATGAAAGAACATTAAAAATATAGGTGAAACGATACGAATTATAATAAAATTAAACGTATAAGAAAATTTGCGAAATATTAATGTTAAAAATCGCAAATATTTAAAGTTAAATACTTAAATAAAGGGAAATTTAAAAATATAGGCGAATGTATTGATTTTTTAAAAAATTGTTTCAAACGTTAAGAAGTTAAATGTGATAAAACTGATTTTTTAAAAATACGAAATAAAAAACTATGAAAAAAAAATTAAAGGTGAATGAACGTGAAATAATAATATATTCTTAAAAAACAGGGCGGGGATTAAAGGACGACACGTAAATGCTTACGCTATCTTGTTAGTGAATGTTATTTTAAGTTTGTTTATTATCAAAAATGTAGGTCATTGTTAGGCATGTGACACACGTGCTCAGTTTATTTTAATTGCTGATAGAAAACCGCATACTAAAGTTTGGGTTATATTATGGTATAATAAAATATTTGAGAACTTTAAGAAATACGTAAAGTTAAATTAACGCGAATTAATAAAACTAAAATTTATTTACACAAAAAAAAATAATAATAATAATAATACAACTAAAATACGAATTTATTTACATTAAAAAATAATAAAACTAAAATTGAAATTTACTTACACTAAAAATACGAAATTTGTAAAAATCACAAAATTAAAGGTGGATGAACGCGAAATATTATTCTTAAGAATTACTTAAAGTCAAAAGGTTCGCGAATTAATAAAACCTATTAAAAAAAATAAGCGTCCGAATCTGAGAAATTTATTTACATTATAAAATATTATTCTTTAAAAATACTTTAAGTTTAAGGTTGGCAAATTAATCAAAACTAAAAATACGCGTCCGACCGACTCTGAGCTCTCTACCTAAGTAAGTGTCCGAAATAAGGCGACCAGATTTTCAACACACGGCCAGATTTTTCTACTAGTCGATAGTACGATAGTAGATTCATCTGAGCGTTACCTACCCAAATTTGGGCATGAAACTTGCACCTACCCCAAATTTGCGCATGCGGCTTGATACCACGTGACCATGTCGCATGAATAGTGCTAACCGGCCACCTCACAAGGCGCATGTGTGACCGATCACGTGACAAGGAGCTTCTACCTGGCTAGTAGTCGTTAGTAGACGCCTGAGTGTGATCACGAAAATTAGTTGCTGCCGAGACGTACCCAATATTAAAGTTAATTAAAGATGGTTGAACAAGTGTATTTTCTATAACACATCGACGTCAAATCGTGAGTAGAAATATTTAAACAGGGAAATATAAGAAAGTAATATATATATATATATTTAATTAATTTTTTTTTTTTTTTTTTTTGGTAAAGTTGTGAAATGTTAAGAATTTATATTATATTTCAAAACGATAAAATTAAAAGTTCATGTTAAATACTTAAAGGAAGGGGAAATTTATTTACATTTAAAATGAACGCGAAACTTATTTTAAATGAAAGAACATTAAAAATATAGGTGAAACGATACGAATTATAATAAAATTGAAATGTATAAGAAAAATTTGCGAAATATTAATGTTAAAAATCGTAAATATTTAAAGTTAAATACTTAAATAAAGGGAAATTTAAAATATAGGCGAATGTATTTATAAAAAAAAAAAAAAAAAAAAAAAAAAAAAAAAAAATTGTTTCAAAACGTTAAGAAGTTAAATGTGATAAAACTGATTTTTAAAAAATACGAAATAAAAACTATGAAAAAATTAAAGGTGAATGAACGTGAAATAATAATATATTCTTAAATAAACATGGCGGGGATTAAAAGACGACACGTAAATGCTTACGCTATCTTGTTAGTGAATGTTATTTTAAAAGTTTGTTTATTATCAAAAATGTAGGTCATTGTTAGGCATGTGACACCACGTGCTCAGTTTATTTTAATTGCTGATAGAAAACCGCATACTAAAGTTTGGGTTATATTATGGTATAATAAAATATTTGAGAAACATTAAGAAATACGTAAAGTTAAATTAACGCGAATTAATAAAACTAAAATTTATTTACACAAAAAAAAATAATAATACAACTAAAATACGAATTTATTTACATTAAAAAATAATAAAACTTAAATTGGAATTTATTTACACTAAATACGAAATGTGTCAAAACCACAAAATTAAATGTGGATGAACGCGAAATATTATTCTTAAGAATTACTTAAAGTCAAAAGGTTCGCGAATTAATCTCTCTCTCTCTCTCTCTCTCGCTCTTTCACATTCAAGATAAATCAAGTCAAATAAAAACACATTTCATAAAAGTTAGTTCGATAGTCAAAAAGTTAGTACCATAATCAAAACAGTTAGAGCCAACTTTCTTTTCTCTTCCTTTCTTATAATCTGGAGTCCCGTTTGCTTTATGTTAAGGGACACAACACCCTCTATATTTTATCGACTTTTTTCTAACACAGTTTCCTAGGTTTATACCCTTCCCTCCTAGGTTTCTGTCCTTGTTTCCTAACACTACTTCCTAGGTTTCTGACCTTCCCTCCTAGATTTCTGACCTCCCCTCCTTGATTTCTGTCCCTGCCTCGTAGGTTTCTGACCTTCCCTCCTTGTTTTCTAACACAGCTTCAGCCTTTGCTTCCTAGTTTTCTGTCCTTGCCTCTTGGATTTCTGCCCTTGCCTCCTAGGTTTCTACCCTTGCCTCCTAGGTTTCTACCCTTGCCTCCTAGGTTTCTACCCTTGCCTCCTAGGTTTCTGTCTTTGCCTCTTAGCTTTCTGCCCTTGCCTCTTAGCTTTCTGCCCTTGCCTCCTAGGTTTCTGTCCCTACCTCGAAGGTTTCTGACCTTCCCTTCTTGTTTTCTAACACAGCTTCAGCCTTTGCTTCCTAGTTTTCTGTCCTTGCCTCTTGGGTTTCTACCCTTGCCTCCTAGGTTTCTACCCTTGCCTCCTAGGTTTCTGCCCTTGCCTCCTAGGTTTCTGACCTTGCCTCTTAGGTTTCTGCCCTTGCCTCTTAGGTTTCTGCCCTTGCCTCCTAGGTTTCTGCCCTTCCCTCTTTGGTTTCTGCCCTTGCCTCTTAGGTTTCTGCCCTTGCCTCTTTGGTTTCTGCCCTTGCCTCTTAGGTTTCTGCCCTTGCCTCCTAGGTTTCTGCCCTTGCCTCGTAGGTTTCTGCCCTTGCCTCGTAGGTTTCTGCCCTTGCCTCGTAGGTTTCTGCCCTTGCCTCCTAGGTTTCTGCCCTTGCCTCGTAGGTTTCTGCCCTTGCCTCGTAGGTTTCTGCCCCTGCCTCGTAGGTTTCTGCCCTTGCCTCTTAGGTTTCTGCCCTTGCCTCCTAGGTTTCTGCCCTTGCCTCTTAGGTTTCTGACCTTCCCTCCTTGATTTCTGACCTTCCCTCCTTGATTTCTGACCTTCCTTCTTTAGTTTCTGACCTTCCTTCTTTAGTTCTGACCTTCCTTCTTTAGTTTCTGACCTTCACTCCTTGGTTTCTGACCTTCCCGCCTTGTTTTCTGCCGTGAAGAGGACAACTTTTAAATTGACGAAGACAACTTTTGAAATAGAATATGAGGGACAAAAGTTCCGGTAGGTGACCATGTCCTTTCTGACCTTCCCTCCTTGTTTCCTAACACAGCTTCCTAGATTTCTGACCTTCCCCCCCCCTCCCCTTGTTTTCAGCCTTTGCTTCCTAGTTTTCTGTCCTTGCCTCTTAGGTTTCTGCCCTTGCCTCCTAGATTTCTGCCCTTGCCTCCTAGGTTTCTGACCTTGCCTCCTAGGAGATTCACAAACTAGCGAAATTAGGCTAAAAAAATAACACATGGATACTAAAAAAGCAACTTATCGAAAATAGGTTACTAAAGTAACATACTATAATATTAAAGAACTAAGATCACACTTTTTATGTGTATGAAGGCGTAAGACACAACCGTCCTCAACAACTGTAAGTGTGATCTTAGTTCTTTAATATTATAGTATGTTACTTTAGTTACCTATTTTCGATAAGTTGCTTTTTTTAGTATCCATGTGTTATTTTTGTAACCTAATTTCGCTAGTTTGTGAATCTCATTGTTTACTTTTATTATTTTCTTCTCTTGTAATGTTTACTGTTCTTTATTCTTTAGTTGTAATGTTTCAATTTCTTTTCTACAGATGTCTAACACTTGTCATGTTTTCTACAGATGTCTAACACTTGTCATCTCTGCTCCAAAACTTTCACCCGGAGCCGGGACATAAAACGACACGTTGCTAGTGTACATGTGCGTCGGGAATACAAATGTGCTGTTTGTGAACGAGTTTATAATAGAGCAGACAATCTTACCAAACATATTAAGACAGAGCATTCTGCATCTCTTGTATCAGTAGTTCCTGCATCACCAGCATGTCCACAACTATCGACAACCTCACGCAAGCGGGCAGTAAAGAGTTCGACTCAAGAGCCCTCAAAGAGACCAAGACTTATTAATGAAATAGACTCTTTAAATAAGTTACCCGAAGATATTAGGAAGATATATAAGAACAACTGGTTAGCAATTAGAACACATGAACGTAGGAACAAATACATGGACACGTACACTATATTTCATCAGCCTGAGACTCCTATAGATTGGAAGACTCTTGTAAACCCAATCTTCCAAGGCCAGAAAAAGCGTTTCAAGGTGAATTATAGTCATCATCTAGTTTTAAGACATAGAGAGACACAAGGGCTGCGTTACTTTCACGCAAGCTCAAATAACGCGACAGGGTTAGATAAACCCTTGTTAGTTAACAACAGAAATGATTTTGAAATATTTGTTACTAGATTAAATGAAAGTGATATATTAGGGTATGCAAATAAAAACAGGGAGACAACCAAATATACCTTAGAAGCCTTAGTCAGTACGAGTGTTTATATTTATAAACTTCAAGATTATCCTATAGGGTGTCTGTTAGATATCCCACCCTATATTACATCAAATCATGGTATTAATACCCTTCAAATCGATTCCCGTTCTAAAGTTTACAATGATAATCTCTGCTTCTTCCGTTGTCTAGCTGTCCATCGTGGCACTTCAAATACTGATGTTAGGAAGGCTTCAAGACTACTTTTCAAACAGTTTAACCCGTCTCTAATGTTAAGTAGCTTTCACGGTGTAACTCTTGCCGAAATGCCTCTCTTAGAAAATTGTTTTTCAATAAACATAGATATTTTTGAGTTTGATTCTGACCAAGCCTTGCGTATTGTCCTGAGAAGCGGTAGTAGTTATAATGAAACTCTCCGTCTTTTACTTTACAAAAACCATTTCTTTTATATAAACGATCTTTCCGGGGCTAGTAAAAGCTTTTCTTGTGGAAAATGTGGGAAACTGTGGAAAAAGTTTGGGCGTATGGATAGGCACGAAAAAACTTGCAATGGGGATATGACTGTAGAGACATATAAAGGTGGTGTTTACTCTTTACCTGAAAGTATATGGGACGCGATCAGCGCTGAAGGGATAAGTATTCCAGAGTGTTTTATTTACCCATTCAGGGCGACATTCGATTATGAATGTTACTTTGATAGTAGGAATGTTCCCCAAGAGACGCACTCGACTACCTTTGTAGCTAAGCACGTGCCCCTCTCCTGCTCTATAGCGTCAAATGTCCCCGGGTGGGAGGCCCCAAAATGCTTCATAACCAAGGGTGACCCGCAGGTTTTAGTTAGTCAAATACTTGATTATCTCACTGGTATAGCTGGTAAGGCATATTCGTTGTTGCGAGATCGGTTTGAAAGTATTTTTACTCAACTCCATGATCTTAATAAAGACAAGCTAATAGCTAAGTTTGATGAGTATTTAAAAGAGCTTCCGGTGATAGGGTTTAACTCTGGGAAATATGACGTCAACGTCATTAAACCTTATTTAATAAAGCACTTCATGGGTGTCACTGCCCAAGTGGTGAAGAAGGTAATAGTATGGAAGAAGAAGAAGCTGATGTTATCGAAGAAGAGGAAGATACAATGGAAGTAAACTACAAAGTAGCAAAACCGTTCAAGTTTATAGTTAAATGAAACAATAACTTTATGTGTATTGCAACACAGAATCTAAAATTCTTAGATATAGTAAACTATCTAGCCCCCGGTTTCAGCTACAGCAAGTACTTGGCAGCTTATAAAGTAGAGGAAACAAAGGGTGTTTTCTGTTACGAGTACCTAACGGATTTAAACAAGTTGAATGAGACGGAACTACCCCCACACGAAGCATTTCATTCGTCGTTAAAAAATTCCAACATTTCCAAGGAGGAGTACGCTCTGTGTAAAAAGGTCTGAAAGGATAATAACATGACCACCCTTAGAGACTTTTTGTGTGGTATAATAACAAAGATGTAGTCCCATTCTTAGAAGCCTTGGAGCAGCAGGTTCGCTTTTATGGGGAGCGGGGTGTGGACTGTTTTAAAGACGCCATTTCGGTTCCGGGTGTTTGTTTAAAGTATCTTTTTAAGACCGTTAATAGGGGTGTAATGTTTAGTTTATGTTCGAGCAAACAGGCGAGTCTACACACAATGATTAGAGATAATATCGTCGGGGTCCCTCTATAATTTTCCATAGGTATCACGAGGTAGGCAAAACGCTTATTAGGGTGGAAAGGTAGTCAAATCCATCCAAGGTTACGATGCCAATGCGTTGTATCTTTGGGCTCTGATGATCCCAATGCCAACAGATTATCCAATTATTAGAAGAATGGAGACCGGGTTTAGGGTCGAAAAAGATAACTATTATGTCCAACAGAGTAGAGAGTGGCTAATGTGGGTCGCCCACCAAAAAGGGGTAGAGTTGTAAACTCAGTTTAACGGGAGGGAGTTTCGGTTAGGTAATAGAAACATCCCCGTGGATGGGTGGGACAAATCCAATAGAATAGGCTACAATTTTCATGGTTGTCTGTACCATGGTCACAAAGAATGTCCCCTCACCAAAGATAAAGATAGAAACCCTGTTAATAATGAGCCCTTGTTCGAGCTGTTTGAAAAACATGTGAGATACACACCTACCTAACCGAGGAGGTAAAAGTCCCAGTAGAAGTTATGTGGGAATGTGAGTGGCAGGCTCTGAAAAAGTCTGACCCAACCATTAGGGCTTTCCTTTCTAAAGCCATCCCTCGAGCTAGACCCTCTTACTCTAAAGAAGGGCTCCCTCTTAGTGATAAACAGATTCTGAGTTCTATTTCAGATGGGACATGTTTTGGTTTAGTGGAATGTGATCTACACGTCCCCGACCGCCTGAAGGGACATTTCAGTGAGATGACTCCAATTTTCAAAAATATTGACGTCACGCGTGATGATATTGGACCGTTTATGGGTGAATATGCCCTCAAACATAACTTGTTGTCAACCCCTCGTCGCACCCTAATCGGTGGTTATATCGGGGAAAAAATTTTGTTGGCAACACCACTGTTAAAATGGTATTTAGACCACGGCTTGGAGGTAACAAAAATTTATCAAGTGATAGAATATCAACCGTCTAGTTGTTTTAAAAAGTTTGGTGAAATGGTTTCTGACGCTAGGAGGGCTGGTGATCTAGACGAAAGTCAATCTATAGTAAGCGATACGATGAAGCTCTTAGGAAACTCAGCCTACGGAAAGACTCTAACCGATAAGGCCAATCATAGCGCTGTCTCGTACGTTCAGGGGGATGAGATATCGAAAATGATTAATAGTTCCCGGTTTAAAAAGATGACTGAAATAGGGGAGGATCTTTTTGAAATTGAGATGGAGAAAAAGAAAACTGTTTGGGACTTGCCCCTACAAATCGGTTTCTTCGTCTATCAATATGCAAAACTTCGTATGCTAGATTTTTATTTCGAGTTCTTAGATAAGTTTGTAGAAAGGTCCAACTTTCAGTTATGTGAAACAGATACTGATAGTTTATACTTAGCCTTAAGCGCACCTAAGCTAGAGGACATAGTTAAGTCAGGTCTGCGGGATGAGTTTAATAGCGTATATAAAGACTGGTTTCCTGCCGAGTTTTGCGATGAGCATATTAGCAAGACAGACTGTATAAACTGTAAGGGTGTTAAAGCGTACACCAAACGAACGCCCGGGCTTTTTAAACTAGAGTACGAAGGGACAGCTCTTGTTAGTTTATGTAGTAAGACGTACCATTGTAGTGGGGATTACGATAAAATCAGTTGTAAAGGGCTAAGCAAGCAACACAACAAATTAGATAAAGATATGTTTTTAGAGGTTCTCGCTTCGCAAAAGGCTAAGGGTGGGAAAAATGTAGGTTTCAAAGTCTTAAATAATTCTATATTTTCCTACAGTCAAACAAGAAATGGTCTTTCCTATTTCTATATAAAAGAAAGGTAGCTGATGATAACGTCTCGACTACACCTCTAGATATTTAACTCTTTACACTACCAGCTTAGACTAACCAGTAATCTCTAACTGTTTCACCCCGTATGATTCATTTATGACATAGAACTAAGCAGACACCCAACTACATAGCTATAAATAATTTGTTATCCTTGTACTATATATTTACTCAGGGTACTGAATATTTTTTTTTAA
This sequence comes from Megaustenia siamemsis, assembly GCA_032433765.1. Taxonomy (NCBI): domain Eukaryota; kingdom Metazoa; phylum Mollusca; class Gastropoda; order Stylommatophora; family Ariophantidae; genus Megaustenia; species Megaustenia siamemsis. The sequence goes on along the minus strand of JAVIAB010000106.1, from coordinate 70,869,489 downwards.
TTTTATATATTATACGCTGTATGTTATACACCTATTGAGATAATAAATAAAAGAATAAATATATCTTTGTCTTCTGTTTTATATTGAGCGTTTTTCATTGATGTAATCTACTAACCTATCACTATCGATCAAGTACATCAAGAACTCCAAAGTCAGCACACACCAGACATAAACACGTCCCTTCCGGGGTCACCACGCCGACCGGGGTCAACACGACGACCGCCGGAGCGCCGCGAGGTCACCACGCGCCTGCCGCACGAGTGGTCACGCCGCACGAGGGGTCACTGCCGTCGCACGACCGATTAACTCCCCTTGTCTCTCGTGTACATTAGGCGCGAAATGCTCCTACTATATAGCTTTGTTAATTTCCGGAGGAATTCGGTCCAAATGGACCCTTGTATACTTCTAACGTAAACGAGACCTCATACTTTTATACTGTTTTATACTGTTATCTGAGACGTCTAAACATCGGATCACACTACCCGAGACCAAGGGAGGGTAAAGCCAATAATAAACCACGGATACGAAGTAAAAAAAAAAAGACTTCCGGTCAATATAACGGATAGGTGACAGGGAACAGTTGAGGCACTTACTGAAAAAAAGTTTTTGTTGCAGTTTCCTCATATTCCAAGTCAGGTTTGCTGCCGGAGATACTGAGTAGTGCTCTGTGCACACCGTGAACTGTGTGTTTCATCCGGATGGTGTTTCTCTATTCAGATTGCTTACGATGGATGATGATGTAGTAAGAGTTCTTTACCAGAAATCACCTAACTTCTATGTCCACCCAACTTCTATGTCCACCCAACTTCTATGTCAACTCAATTTTTATGTCATCCCAACTTCTATGTCCCCTCGACTTCTATGTCCACCCAACTCATAAGTCCACCCAACTTATATGTCCACCCAACTTCTATGTCTACCCAACTTCTATGTCCACCCGAATTCTATGTCCACCCGAATTCTATGTCCACCCAACTCATATATCCACTTAACTTGTAAGTCAACCCAACTTATATGGCCACCTAACTTTGAACAGGTAGTATTTTTCTATTTTATTGAAATTAAACAGGCTCTGGCGGAGTACTGACCTTATTTAAAAATGAATTGAGGTCAAAATAATAGGACCACTAACATGTGCCGTATACGTCACGCTCGTCGTTGAACAGTGTAGTTGGTCTATATCCTTTTTTTCTTTTTTTTTTTTTCAACTAACACGATAAGCACCGTAACCTTCCATTCCACCTTCATCAACTAACAAGATAAGCATGTAATCTTCTATTCCATCTTCATCAACAAACAAGATAAGCATGTAATCTTCTCTTCCATCTTCATCAACTAACAAGATAAGCATGCAATCTTCTATTCCATCTTCATCAACAAACAAGATAAGCATGTAATCTTCTCTTCCATCTTCATCAACTAACAAGATAAGCATGTAATCTTCCCTTCCATCTTCATGAAATAGCAAGATAAGCATGTAATCTTCCCTTCCATCTTCATCAACTAGCAAGATAAGCATGTAATCTTACCTTCCATCTTTATCAACTAACAAGATAAGCATGTAATCTTCCCTTCCATCTTCATTAACTAACAAGATAAGCAAATCTTCCCTTCCAGCTTCATTAACTAGCAAGATAAGCATGTAATCTTCCCTTCCATCTTCATTAACTAACAAGATAAGCATGTAATCTTCCCTTCCATCTTCATTAACTAACAAGATAAGCATGTAATCTTACCTTCCATCTTCATTAACTAACAAGATAAGCATGTAATCTTACCTTCCATCTTCAACAACAAACAAGATAAGCATGTAATCTTACCTTCCATCTTCAACAACAAACAAGATAAGCATGTAATCTTACCTTCCATCTTCAACAACAAACAAGATAAGCATGTATTCTTCCCTTCCATCTTCATCAACTAACAAGATAAGCATGTAATCTTCCCTTCCATCTTCAACAACAAACAAGATAAGCATGTAATCTTCCCTTCCATCTTCATCAACTAACAAGATAAGCATGTAATCTTACCTTCCATCTTCATTAACTAACAAGATAAGCATGTAATCTTCCCTTCCATCTTCATCAACTAGCAAGATCAACACATAATCTTCCCTTCCATCTTCATCAACTAGCAAGATCAACACATAATCTTTATTTACATCTTTGTCAACTAATATGATAAGCACGTAATCTGCCTTTCCACCATCATCAACTTACATATTACCCAACTAGGACGAAACGAACCTTAATCACTTTCTTTCAAATCCATCGTTCGAGCCGATCAACTGTTCTATAATGTTCCAGGGATCCGTTACACGCAGTTGTCATGGTTTTCCCAGATCCGCCCAAACATACCGCTAAAAGCGCGTTGGCAAAATAATTCTGTTGTTTAAGTCGACTTTTGTGCAGCCCATACCTCCCCTACACACGCAACAATTCTAAAACCAATCTGACAACTCATGATTCCCTTACAGATGTAAGGTTTCCCTGGGCGCCTTAAAACGTTCATGAATGTTGTGTTAATGCACATATCTGTTAATGACCGCTGACATCTTGTAGTGGTGATATGGTCGGTTTCACACCAAAGTAAAATGTGAAGAGCCTCCGTCACGCTCGTGACGTATAGGGAATATGGTGTTAGTGACCATACATTTTACACACCTTCAGCACATGATTTTTGGTGTAATGTGGTCGATATTACGCCCGTGACGCTCTACTTTCCCAGAAAAAAATCCGGTACCCATTTAAGGCTGGGTGAACCCGGAAGCCGTCAGTTGGGATCGAACCCTACCCCTTGTCCTTTGCAGTCCAGTTCACTAACCACTTAGCTATCGCGCTCCCTTTTTCACACCAAGCCGCCATACATTAACCTGTACCAATGTTTAGATGATGTGTGGGCCAGAAAAGAGAACTACTAAACACATTTAGAACAAGACAAATGAAATTTTTGGGGCATGTTAAAAGACACAACAGCCTAATAAAAGTAATACTGGAAGGGAAAATACAAGGTAAAAGAGGCAGACGCAGACCAAAACTAACATGGACGAGTAACATCACAAGATGGACTTGTCAACCGATGCCAATCTGCACCATCAGAGCAAGAGACAGAGCAGAATGGTGCTCCATGGTAGCCAACCTTCGTTGCGGAGAAGGCACTCGATGATGATGATGCTGTGAGCCTCATGTATGAGCTATGTAGGTTCGAAACGCGAAAAATTATCGAGAAATATCTTCTGTACAGTGAGCTGCGATAGCTCAGTGGTTAGTGAACTGGACTACTGTGGACAATAGGTCGGGTTGATCCTGGTCGACGGCTTCCAGGTTCACCGAGTCTTAAATTGGTACCGGACTTTTTTCAGGGAAAATAAAGCGGCACGGGCGTAATACCGACCACATTGCCCCAAAAATCATAAACTGAAGGTCTGTAAAAATGATGGCCACTAACACCATATACCGTAAACACACGTGACATGACGGGACTCTTTTTACCCTTCTGTTATGATGCAGCGATAGCTTTACCCACTCAGCCACAACAGATTCTCAAACGGATTTACTATACCGGGAATTTCAGACATTACACCCTAACCATAAATTACTAATCGAGTTGAGATTACTCACAACGGAGGTAACGATAAATAGAACGATATCACGACAGATGTAACGATACATAGAACGATATCACGACAGATGTAATGATACATAGAACGATATCACGACAGATGTAACGATACATAGAACGATATCACGACAGATGTAACGATACATAGAACGATATCACAACAGATGTAACGATAAATAGAACGATATCACGACAGATGTAACGATAAATAGAACGATATCACGACAGATGTAACGATAAATAGAACGATATCATGACATAAGTAACGATAAATAGAACGATATCACGACAGATGTAACGATAAATAGAACGATATCACGACAGATGTAACGATAAATAGAAGGATATCACGACAGATGTAACGATAAATAGAACGATATCATGACATAAGTAACGATAAATAGAACGATATCACGACAGATGTAACGATAAATAGAACAATATCACGACAGACGTAACAATAAATAGAAAAACTGCGCAAAATAGTAACAATAAATAGAACAGTCAATAACTCAGCAGAGATAACAGTTACGAGAACAATACAGCAACAAGTAATGGTAAATAGAACAATAATGCAACAGAGATAAGACTAAATAGAACAATAAGTAAATAGAGATAAATTAATAAAATAAGCAGGAGGTACTGAGTTAAGTGCTCTGTGCACACCGTGAGCTGTGCGTTTCATCCGTTTTGATCATGTTTCGATATTCCTATTGCTTACGATGAATGATGATATCGTATGGCAGGTAACAGTTGGTTGTGTTCACTTTCTGTTCTGTTTCGCTTTATGTATTTTGGCGTGTGCTGAGACTGCTATGCTGGAGACTGCAGCTACCTTTCTATGTTTGGGTGATGAAATACTAATTCGGATGATTGCACTGGCACTGGCGGTTGAGCAATTAATTTTAATTCGGTTGCAGTGATACCGGGGCCTTCCATAACCATAACCATAACAGAGATAACAACAATGCAGAAGAAGTACAAGAAAGATAGAAATCGTCACAGATGTAATGATGAACAGAACAATAACGCAACAAAAGTAACAACAGATAAAACAAACAGGAACCAGTAGTGAAGTGTGACGTACACTCCTACAAGGTATGGTGACCTATATATTTGCCTGTTATCATCACACCCCACTACTGGCTCTTACTACCAACTTTACCGCAGCACTGCAATTATTTGCCTGTTCCCTGAACAACAAGACAACAAAGCTGTTTCAATAAAAAATAATAGCAGTGCAAAATAAGTAACGATATATAGGAAGATAATACAACTGTGATAACAATAAAACGGAATGATAATAATATATGGGAATCATGGATAAAGTACATGACAACAATCTTAAAAATGCAGACATCTACAAAACCACCCTTTCTTGTTCATTTCATAAAAGAGCAAAGTAACTGGTAATGATAATTTGAAATGCAATTTCAAACATTAATATTAATGAGCTCTTTATAATTGCTACGTTTATGACTTTGGTGGCCTTTGAAAGAAAAGATGAAAACCACGGTCTGTGATTGCAACCTTCCTCATTCATTTAGAGCACGTGGATTATATATATCTTAGTCCAACTGGGAGCATCTTCAATTATTTATCTGCTAATGACTTCAGATATCAAAGTCAAGACTAGGCCTTTGGAAAATCGATGACTGGTCGTTACTGTAAACTGGGAAGAAACAAATCGTACGTAATTTAGTGTTAGGCTAGAGGTTTTCAACATGTATAAGGCGAGGGTCGTACTTTAGATTTCCGTGGTCAGAGGTCTTGAAATAGTAAGTGGCGAGGGTCATACCTTAGATTTCAGAGGTCTTCAAATAGTAAATTACGTTTGTTGTATTTTAGATATACGACTATCTAAACAGTGTCTTCCAGCCCATGGCAGTTAGTCTTCCCTCATACGTCAAGGACACTAACCATGCCTTGAGTATCTTCTCTTCCATTTCTCTCTCCCTGGTCGCTCATACCGACTTTTCGCCCTTGATGTTTGCTCTCTCTACACCTCTATTCCTCACTCCGACGGCCTCTTGGCTCTGCGGTTCTTTCTTGACCAGTGGCAACACCCCTCTGTTGATACTGCGACTCTTCTCCGCCTTACTGAGCTTGTAATCAACATCAACACCTTTGAGTTCGATGGTAACTTCTATGACCAATTAGTGGAGCAGCCATGGGCACCAAGATGGGCCCTAGTTATGCTTGCCTATTCATGGGTTACCTGGAGTACCAAATTCTCAATTCATATCAAGGTCCTCGTCCCATCATATACCTCCGGTACATTTATGACTGCTTCTGACTTACCGATCTACCTGAGGATGACCTCTCCTCAAGATCACATCTTGTATATCCACTTCCTCTGTTACCTTCCTAGATCTTATTGTTTCCTTGGGTACCTCTGAACTCCACACCTCGGTTTTCTATAAACCCACAGACGCCCATTGTTATCTTCTCTATACTTCATCACATTCACCTTCTTGTCGTGATTCTATTCCGTTCTCACAGTTATTGCGTCTCCGTCGCATCTGCCAGGATGACCAAGATTTCCTCCTACAGGCTCACCTCATGTTAGGTTTCTTCAGCCGCCGGCTTTATCCAGATTCGATCCTCCAGTCTGCCCTCAAGCGGGTCCTCCTTATCTCCCGTCCCGAGGCACTCACTCCTTTCAACCGCCCCCCCCCCCTCTGAGAGAACCATACTCACCCTCACCTATCACCTCACAATTTAGCTGCTGTGAAGATACTCAGCCGCTACCGTTCCATTCTCCTCTCTGATCCCACCACCCGTCTACTTTTTAGTGATCCCCCGATGATCGTCTTCAAGCGCGACAGGATTTTGGGAGATGTTCTGGTTAGGAGCCATTTCCCTCGCCCCGACCATCAACACTTCGGTACGGCCCCTTGTGGTCGGAACTGTATCACCTGTGCCTATGTGCTCCCTACTGACTCGGTATTATTCCATAATGGACGGTTCGAGATCAAGCTCAGCTTCACATGTGTGTCCCGTAACATCATTTATGACATCATATGCCAACGATGCCACATGACTTACATTGGCGAGTGGGAGGCGATTAGCGGAAAGATTTTGTGAACATTTACGAGATGTTCAACAGAATATTGGCACTCCAGTGTCTTCCCATTTCAACTCCCCAGACACAAGGGCAAAGACGACATCCGTATCACTGGTATTGTCCATTATCACTCTGGCGACCGCAGCCGATTTGCTTTGGAGAATCGCCTCATAGTCCAGTATGGCTCGCTGACCCCACGAGGCTTGAATGTATCACACTCGTACACATAGTTCCCTTTCGGTTACTCCTTCCCTTTTGCATAGCCTTCTTTACTGCCCATGTTTGAGCTCTTTAGTCTATCTACGATGCCATGCTATTCATAGTTCACCTCCACTAGTCCCCATTGAGACACTTCGGTGTTCTCCTATACCCTTTTTTTCTGTGCTACTTACCCCTCATATGTTTTTATTGTACCCCACTCTCAGCCTTTTGAGCACCTGTTATTCTACTGTTCTTTTAGACATTGTCAGTGTCTTTGCAGTCGAGGTTACCTAGACAGCGTTCCCCCACTCGTGTAGTTTTATAACCCTTCACCTGACCAGAGGGTATAATTACAGCAACGCCCGTGTGACTCGCCCTTTCCCATTCTGACCACGGTCCACGACACTGGGAAGTCATTTTTCTTTCATTAACCCATTTCGGTTATTTTGTTTTGGATGTTTCGTTACTAGTTAGCTATGTAGGATTAGTTTTATTTACTTACATATCTGTGTGTGCGTGTTGTTTGTTTGTTCCTGCTGAAGGCCTATTGAGCCGAAACGTCGTTCAAATCTGTGTCGTCTACTAATCACATAAAGCTTTCACCATACCATTTTTTTCTATTTGTCAATTTTTCCTTGTATTTTAGATGTTGGTGGTCAGAGGTCTTCAAATAGTAAGTGGCGAGGGTCATACTTTAGATTTCGGAGGTCTTTAAATAGTAAGTGGCGAGGGTCATAATTTTGATTTCAGGGGTCTTCAAATAGTAAATCACGATGGTTGTACTTTAGATGTTGGTGGTCAGAGGTCTTCAAAATGTCAGTGGTGAGGGTCATACTTTAGATTTAGGTGGTCAGAGGTCTTTAAATTGCAAGTGGCAAAGGCAGTGGTGCATCTAGGGGGAGGGGGGTTATATATATCTGAGGGCTTCAAATTGTCAATTAATGTCCTAATTATGTTACTTCCGTTTCAATTTGTTCTTCTTCTTTCCTTACTCATTTGCCTTTCAGCGTCGAGGGAGATATAATTTGCGGTTTCTTGCTCTTCTGTTCGCCTCTGCTGCTGTTATATTTCCTAGTGTTTCTAATATTCCGTCAACAATCTTTTTTGTGGTTGACCCTTGGGTCTGGTGTTCTCGTAACGTTTATTGAAGGCTCGTTGTGTTGTGTTTTGATCTTTCTGCCTCGTCACCTGGCCAAACCATTTTATCTGTTGTTTCTTTTTATATCCTATAGCTGTGGTTATTCCTAGCCTTGTTTTCAGTTCTTCATTTCTGATCTATCTCTCAGGCTATCTCCTGTCATCCGTCTAAACATTTCATTTCAGTAGAGGTTATTTTTCTTATTGTTCATGAATCTAGGGTCCAGGACTGGCATTGGTAGCGCAACGTTAAGATGAATAATGTATTGTGGAGTGCCCGTTGTGCCTCTAGATTTTTTCCTTGTTAAACAATAGTGGTGATAGATGTCCAATGATTTGACAATCTTTGTTGCATCTTAAGTCTATTTCTGCTGTTTGTGAATTGTAATTTGTACTAGACTTCCAGGTATTTAAATGCCTCTACTTGTTTTAGTTGTCTGCCGTCTATAGTTATGTTGATGTTCTGCTTATATTTTGCGATATTCATGACGTCTGTTTTGTTGTGATTTTCAGGTTGTATTTTGTGTCTGTGCTGTTGAGTCTATTTAAGTGTTCATGTAGGTCTTCTATTTTTCCATGTATTGTGCCTGACCGTCTGCAAATAGAAGCTCATTGATCTCCTGTCTCTGGTGGTTTGGCTAACTTGCATATATAGTCCATTTATGTAATAAACCATAAAAGGGAGAATGGAGGATAGCACGCACCCGTGTCTTACTCCTGATCTAACTTTGAAGTGGTATGTGTAACCTGCTGCTGTTCTGACTGTCCAGCTACTGTTGATGTACAGACTTTAATTAGGTTAGTTAGATGTTGGCTGACTCCGTAAGTTGTTAGTATCTCCCACAGTTGTTCACTGTTACTCGGACGAATGCTTTTTTCTGGTCAATGAAATCTATGAACAAATTTGGATTGTTTTCTGTCGTCTTTTCCGCTGGTTTGAATAGAGCGTCATTACATCTTCTGTTTTTTTTTTTTTCAGAACCCCTTTTGACAATCGGGAGCCGCGATAGCTCAGTGGTTAGTGAACTGGACTACAAAGGACAAGGGTAGAGTTCGATCCTAACCGACGGCTTCAGGGTTCACCCAGCCTTTAATGGGTATCGGATTTTTTTCTGGGAGAGTAAAGCAACACGGGCGTAATATCGGCCACATTACCCCAAAAATCATGTGCTGAAGGTCTGTAAAAATATAGAGTCACTAACACCATATTTCCCTATACACCACTTGGCGTGACGGGAGTACTTTACTTTTTTTTTTTACATTTGACAATCGCTTAACTGTAGATCTGTTATTGGTCTCGGCCTTTTTTTCCACAATTTTCGCGTATAACTTTGCTACATGGCTGAGAAGCAATATAACTCTATATTTATTGCAGTCTCTCTTGCTACCTTTATTTTTCCATATTGGTACGATGATTGCCTGTTGCCAGTCTTCTTGAGCTTTTTTGTTGGTGCCATGCTGCATTTAATATTCTGTGTAGCCATGTAACTCCTGTTTCTTCTGCTGCTTCTATTATTTCTGCTGGTATGTTACATATCCCCGGTGATTTATTTCTTGATTCATATTAATTACTTCTTCGATTTCCTCTTTCATGATGTTAGGTTCAGTGTTTGTGCATTATTGCGTGTTTTTCAAATATATTGGCTGTCCTTCTTTATTATTTATGAGGTCAGGCGGATCGTGATGTTCTTATTTCGTTTTCGTTTCTTTTACTGCTTTGTAGAAATCTCGTGTCGCTGTCTTTAAATCCCCGCACATGTTGTGTCCGAATTCTATCATTTTTTTGTTTAGCTTCTTTGCTAAAAATTTGAACTGCTTTTTTTCGAGCTAAGGCATATGTTTCATATTCTTCTTGAGTATTTTTCTCCTCCGTTTTTTAAACATCTTCTTCTTATCTTTAGTTGCTTCTCTGATTGCTTCGTTCCACCACGGGTGCTCTTTTTCCATTCTTTTCTCCTTAGTTTCGTTCTACATACTGTTTTTGAGATGTTGATTACTGTTTTCTTAAACTGTTTCCACTCTTATTCTACTGTGCTTACTTCGTTAATGAGTTTCTTAAATTTCTGTGTTAGTATTCTTCAAGGGTTTTTTTCTCGATTCTTGATCTTTTAATAGTTTTATTGTTATTGACTGTTCTCTTTGCTTCCTTTGCTTGTTTGCGTATCTTCTCTTTGTTTTAGGCTGTCTGAGTGTAGTCATAACCATTATATGGTCTGTGTTATCTGTGATATTAGGGATAGCTCTGCTGTCGATTACTCTTCTCTTGACCTGTTTTTTGTTAGTATAAAATCTATCTGGCTTCTGAATGTTGTGTCATTCCATTTGTACCAGGTGTATACTTGCGACTCTCTGTGTTTGAAGAATGTGTTGGTGACAAGCAAATCACGTTGATTACATATTTCCGGCAGTCTGCTTCGGTTTTATTTTTTTCTGCTGTCTCATCGCCAAAGAGTCCAGGACATTTCTGTTGTTGCGTTTCCCAAGCCTTCCATTCAAATTTTCCGTCACTAACTTGTCGTCATTTCCATCATTCTTTTTGACAATTTCATTTAATGTGTCATAGAACCTAGTGTGTCATAGAACCTAGTGTGTCATAGAACCTAGTGTGTCATAGAACCTAGTGTGTCATAAAACCTAGTATGTCATAGAACCTAGTGTGTCATAGAACCTAGTGTGTCATAGAACCTAGTATGTCATAGAACCTAGTATGTCATAGAACCTAGTGTGTCATAAAACCTAGTATGTCATAGAACCTAGTGTGTCATAGAACCTAGTATGTCATAGAACCTAGTGTGTCATAGAACCTAGTATGTCATAGAACCTAGTATGTCAATCTCCAAATTTTGAATAGTTAAAAATAATAACCACAAGAATAAGTGGAATGTAGTTTGATAAGGGCACTTCTTTTCAGATGTAGCCAAGTTTTCATGATAGAAACTTAATACTAGTTTAATATTAAAGCAACTAAGAGTGAGAAAAATGTATTCATCTGGATATTTTTTTCTCTCTTTCCCTGTCATCATCATCATCAAGTACCATGCCTTCTGGCGTAGGTGATAATGTCTCTCCACCTTCGTCTCTCAAATTTCCCAGCTGTCACAATAGATTCCAGCTGTTCCGTTTTTATTACATGGTCAAAAAAAATGATGATCGTTTCCTCCTAATGTTGTAAATTAGCTCTCTTTGTTTGACCACTTTCAGAACATTTTCGTTTTAATTACTTTTTAACTGTCCATGGTATTCTCAGAATTCTTCTATACAACCACATTTCTACAGCCTCCAGTGATTTTCATGTCTGTTCTTCTATTGTACATGATTTACATCCATATGTTAAGACTGGTTCTATATATCATTTTAGAATTCTTTTCCTTGTTTCCATTGTCAAAAATGTATGTCCCTATACCTCAGCTCACTTGTCTACCTGTTATCTCGCCTAATACAAATAGAACCATTAAACAATTGGTGAAGGAAACCAAAGAACACAAATAAAGGTGAAGATTTATTTTGCAGTCAAAGCTAATAATAACGGAACAAAAAAGGAAATGAAGTTAACGTTAAATTGGTTTTGATGACAAATCCACAAGGTTTTAATTGACATTTCAACGTGTAAAAGTATTCCTTTTTGTTCTTCCACTTCCTGAAGTTTGGATCAAGACAAAGAAGTGCATAGACACAAACGCGAAGCTGCAGTAAAGCTGGTTATAAGGGGAAGATTTAGAAAAAAATTGGTATGGTAAAAAGTAATTTTAATGCCATGAAAATATACTAACATCAAAACAATACACCAGGGCTAAAGCTAAGAATAGCTAATGTTACATTTTCTCAATATTCCTGTATGATGAAGAAACATGGGCTTTAGATAAGAAAACAGAACAGAAAATTGAAGTCTTTGAAATGTGGATTTATAGAAGAATAGGTAGAATTGGATGGAAAGAAAAGAAAACAAATGGTGAAGTTTTAAAACAACTAAAAATGAAAAGAGAACTACTAAACACGATTCAAACAAGACAAATGAAATTTTTGGGACATGTTAAAAAGACCAAACAACATACTAAGAGTAATATTGGAAGGGAAAATACAAGGTAAAAGAGGCAGAGGCAGACCGAGACTAACATGGACGAGTAACATCAAAAACATGGACAAGTCAACCTATAACAATCTGCACCATCAAAGCAATAGACAGAGTGGAATGGCGCTCCGTGGTAGACAACCTTCGATGCGGAGACGGTACTCAATGATGATGAGAAAAAATGCTATGGTTACAGTTTTACATGAGTAACGGACAATACAAAATCGAGAGACGTTACAGAGCATTATGCCTTCAGCAGGAAAAATATAAAAAAACACATACACATATGTTAGAAAATAAGTAAATTTTAGCGATCGCCCGTTAACTCTTTCCGTACGTTTCGAACGACCATGCGTCATACCAATTTCGGTCACGTACGTTTAGCCGCACAGTGGGTCTCTCTCAATTTGATTAGGGTAAACTGTCATCAACCATATTTTTGTTTATTCCTTGTATCATCTTGGTATTGATGAAATTTAATTCCTTGTTCAATTATCTAAATATGGTGATATCATGTTTTAGGGGTTAGATAGATATAAACATATAGATTGATATTTAAAACATGAAACATTGTGTCTCTGAAATCTCAACCGCTGGATTGACAAAAACCTTCCGTTCAGAAAGAGTTACGGGGATGTGTTTGTGTTGTGTCATTAGTTCATGGCAAAATCGTGATATCTGTGCCTTTCGGCCCGACACATCCGTCTTCGGCATGCATAATTGTGCTTAATAAGTTTTGCCCAGACTGTTGCCATTTCTTGCTCTAGTCATTTTGAATTCTAAAAATTATATATCGTGGACAAATTCACACGGGACCTCCCGTTGTTTGCCTTTACCCGAGAGGGCTAGTTATTAGATCTCACATGACAGAGACCAGGAGATGGTAATAGCCACGATGAATCCATCCATCCATGAGTCCAACGATCTTTGTTACCAAGCATCAAACCTTGCACAAGACCCGCAGCTTGCCCGGATCACGGACGTATAGCGAGATACAATGCGGGGCCTGTACAAGGTCTGATGCTTGATTACTAAAAAGCCTACTGCCCGGACAAAATTTCTGAGGAAAATGTGAACCCAAAAGATGAGTGCACCTATAACGACAGAGAATACCTGCATGTATGGCGAGGGACATCTGGACACTCGGTTGCCGTTATGAAAATTAGGAACTATTGTGTCACACTTTTTGGCAATGATGATCATGTCACTCTCTAAACATTCCTATCACTACAATTGCTCATCACTTTTGTTATTTACTTTCCACCCCGTCATTTTCTTGAGCTGCCGAGACTGATCTCCCTGTTTCCCTTTCTCTCATCTTCAATCGATTTTCGCCAGTTGTCACCGCATGTTCTAGTTTTTCCCATTTTAATTCATGGCTGAAGAAACGAAAATGTTTTCTTTTGACGTTTAAATAATCTTACTTGTGTCTGAATCTCAGGAGATTGGGTGGTCTAAAAAGTGGGGGGGGGGGATGGGGATGTCGACCTCTCAACAGAATGAGGCTTTGCGTATTATTTTGGGATGTACAACGGCCACTGCCTGTGTAGCAATGAGGTATCTTCTTGACTTTCCAACTATGGGTGACAGGATCAAGATCTGAAGAGCACGAGCATACCTGAAGATAAGTGTAGATAAAGAGCATCTATTGCACCAAGAGCTCAACACAGGGAAATGTGCCATGCTAAAAAGAGGCAAATCATGGGTGGGCCGAGGAGAAGTTGTTATCAAACAGGTCTGTGGAATTACCAATATCAATAGTGGCGTAGAGTCAGCTTTGTCTACGTCTCTGGACATGTGGGAGTACGAGGAAATGAAAAAGCGGATAGGTTGGCTGGCTGCACTGTCGTTGAGGACGGTCAACCAATGGATCGGGCGAACGTCATCAATGCCCTCAAAGATGTGGGAAGGGAACAGGACTTCGATAACCATGAGCCCGCGTCACTCCTTCGGATGAAAGAAATGGGAGTTAAGATGGGCGCAACCAGAAACGAGAAACTTAGTGGCCGAATAAGAAGACTTATCAACCAACACAGAACTGGAGTCGTCAGTCGCTGGACACTGCTGGACTTGCTGAGGAAGGGAATCTGAGCACCTATGGACATGTTCGGAGTGCTATAATGATGACCCGCAAATAACTCAATAACTCTCTCAACAGCAAGGTCCTGGGTTCAAATATTCTAGAGAGGTTTAATGACAGTTGGTCGTTTATCTGCTCTGATGTAAGTTCGGATCTATCCAGATAGAACACATTTCATTGACTTCTAATATAGACGTTACAGACTTGGACAAATAGTTGTAGACAGCAATATGCATTCATGGACCGCAACATCAAAGTGACAACTCCATGTGATATTTCTAGAGACTGACTACACTTGCCAGTACTCTAACAGATTTAATGGTATGTAAAACCGTAAGCCAACAATTATTCAAACCTGCAATAACAAATTACATTATACTCACACACTCCACAGTTAAATATACACATTACAACAGGTACTCGGTTGCATTTATCTCTAACAGAATTTCTAAGTCCATTAAAACTGTCCAGTATTGACCCAAGCTTCTAAATCATACTATGTCTATCTAACTTCATGCTTCTAACTTGTTGGCTGAGTTTTCTACTTCAATTCTAGCTATCTACCCTTTACTATTCGGATGTCAGCCATTTATCGAGATTTTATCTCAGCCGCCAGCGCAATTCCTGATCGATAGCTCGTTTCAAAACATATGCCCAACTTCAAAACGCTATTACTCTCTAACCGTTTGTTAAATACTTTTGAAATTTTCCAAATGTTATTAGAATGCAAAAGACCCTTTAAATGTATATTTAACAAATATCTTGCAGCTGCAGTTTTCTTAAAGCGGCGATATTTCTTTGATGTTTGTCAAAATTGTAAATTGTGAAGCCCTAAAGAATATAAATTACCGTAGTTGCTGGTCTACGATTAATTTTCACTAGGTAAATGCGTGGCCGTAATGGGGAAATAAATGGATAAAACAAAACACCAGGATAATTATTGTCTGCTCAGTTCGAGGACGGACGATAATATCAAGGTATACCTGTATGTCCAATTTTCATAGTTGTGTGGTCCTGAAAAGGACCGTTTGTTGAAATAATTTAAGGTAATATAGGGGCCAACATTGTGGGGGCTATATACTTTCATTCTGAATCAGACGAGTCTAAAAGATTAATAACTGTTTGGGGTTGAACATTCCACAAACCATCATTTTTCCAATATTCCTCTTCCTGTTTTAAGACGTGGTCTTCACATTTAGCCCAATAATCTTTGTCTATATTTAATCAAGCGAGATTAGCAAGAGTCTTTACATCGCATATTTTGAATGTTGTATTTTCATCTGCCACTTGTCCTTTTAATTTTGCCCAGATTAGTTCTATTGGATTTAAATGAGAATGGTAAGGTGGCAGCCTCAAACTTATATGACCGTGCTCTTGGATAATCTTATCTATTTGAAAAATCTTTGTCCTTTGTTTTTGCTTTACTAGAGATAGTAATTCAGGTTTTAAGTACATGTTATTAAATTGTATGTGCTCCTTTGTGAGCCATATCTTAATAGCATCTTTTGTACTGGATGACGTCGGGACTTTATCTTCAAGTGCAACAATGTTGTGGTACGCTGCATTGTCCATTATTAGGCAAGATGGTTGATCTAGTGATGGGAGAACAGAATTTTCAATCCAATGTCTAAATATGTGACCATTCATCTCAGAGTGATAATCCCGATTGTCTATGGATTTTGAAAGAAAAATGAGCTCTGCATTCTGTATTAGTCCATGTTGTCGACTACCTGCATGAGCAATTATCAAGCGCTGTCCTTTGCTGCTAGGTATTAATCTCTTAATCTTTCCATCTGATGACTGCCATTCCCTTTGGTTAGTGTGGTGAGCATTGATCCATGTTTCATCCAAGTACACAATATCATAACCTTGCTTGCGCACCTCTTTTACTTCACGTAAGTACTTGCTTCTCATGACTACTATATGTGGCTTCTCACAGATGATGTTTCGTCCATTGGAATACTTTCTGAATGTAAAGCCAGCAGCTCTCACATTCCTCCATAATGTAGACTTTGATATTTCAATACTGTTGTTCTTTTTCAGCGATACTTTTAATTTTCTTATTGTAACAGTTTCATTCATACCCAACATTTTGCG
The DNA here is from genome assembly GCA_032433765.1 of Megaustenia siamemsis. Taxonomy (NCBI): domain Eukaryota; kingdom Metazoa; phylum Mollusca; class Gastropoda; order Stylommatophora; family Ariophantidae; genus Megaustenia; species Megaustenia siamemsis. The sequence goes on along the minus strand of JAVIAB010000106.1, from coordinate 70,853,217 downwards.
AATTTCACTTCTAATAAGTTCACTGTCGAAATTATCCAACACTTTTGCTCTTCCTTGTGATTTTGTATATTTTGAACATTGACGGTCACGTGCTTGAATCCAGCGATTAAATGACCGTTTAGATAAATCCAAAATGTGTCTTGTCCTATTCTCAGGGTTTTCTAAAGAATGAAATAATCTTCCTCGTTTAGCCTCTTTGCAAAAATAGTCATACATTTTTATTGCGATGTTTTGTAAACTGCAGAATTTCATTTTAAGACTCATGATAAATGTTAGCGTTCCACGTCTACACCTATGAATGAACGGAAATGGAACACACAATGCCTCGTGTTTTCTACAATTGTCTAATTGTGTCAGATAACTCATGTTTAAAGCGTGAAAATCGTAAATTTGACCGTGTATAGATTTGTAATCGCTATTTTTAACTTAAATACTGTAAACACTAAGTTTTGACTACATCAATGGGTCGTTATAAATTTATATAAATCAAATAAGCAATAATAATAACCAAATGTTTGTTTTTAATGAAATTAATTCCCTGTTGGGTTCTAATCATTATAACTTTACATGCAAATTTTGAAAAAAATACAAAAAGCGGTTTAAAATATATTGATTTTAAAAGTTGGGCACGACTTATGAAACAAGCTTTTTATAACCATGTGTCTTATATGTTCAAAGTACTGGCGAGAATTGACTAGTCCAGACCTCTGTTTTGGCTCCTCGACTTCGCCACGTGACTATAGCCTAGTCACACGATCCCGAGATGTCCTCCAAACTGACCAGTGTTAACGATGGCTGAGTAAATGGCATCTCCCCGGCATGACCCTGTTTAACTCTTCTAACTCCGCTCTCCTAGTACATTATTTAACCCTCTCAAACCCACGATCTGGCACACAAATCCCGACAGGCAGTGACAATTTTTCACTTCGAGCACGTGGTTTATTCGTGGCTTTACCCTCCTTTGGTCTCTGGGTAGTGGTATCCGATGTCTAGTCCTCTCTGGATAGTGGTATCCGATGTCTAGTCCTCTCTGGGCAGTGGTATCCGATGTCTAGTCCTCTCTGGGCAGTGGTATCCGATGTCTAGTCCTCTCTGTGTAGTGGTATCCGATGTCTAGTCCTCTCTGGGCAGTGGTATCCGATGTCTAGTCCTCTCTGAGTAGTGGTATCCGATGTCTAGTCCTCTCTGGGTAGTGGTATCCGATGTCTAGTCCTCTCTGTGTAGTGGTATCCGATGTCTAGTCCTCTCTGGGTAGTGGTATCCGATGTCTAGTCCTCTCTGTGTAGTGGTATCCGATGTCTAGTCCTCTCTGGGTAGTGGTATCCGATGTCTAGTCCTCTCTGGGTAGTGGTATCCGATGTCTAGTCCTCTCTGTGTAGTGGTATCCGATGTCTAGCCCTCTCTGGGTAGTGGTATCCGATGTCTAGCCCTCTCTCTCTCGGATAACGCCAAAAACAGGAGGTACCTAGCGCGCGTTAAGAACCCTTGACAGCTAAATAACGAAATGAGCAGGCCATAAATGTCTGCTGCCTGGTCAACAATTTGTTAAGCAAACCCATGCTTAAGATGGATGTATCGGGACTAAGAACGCAGATATCACGCTTTGCCGTAAATTAGCGACACAACGTATTCAAGCCCAGTTAATGTGTGAACGCTTCGATGAAGAAGAGAACAACTTTTACAACTTAATCATTATAATTCTTGCAGCCATTCATAACATTCTTAACAAATGTATATAAAGCAAGACATATGTAGCCTCGACGAATCTTATCTGCTTTTCATCTGTTCAGGGCTCACTTCTATACGTCATAACTTGCTGATAATGGCATGCTGGACCTAGACTCCTCCACCCTGCCTCTTTTTATTTTTCTTCATCACGATTTATGATCAACCTCTTCCTATGTCTCATAGATTATTTTTTAAATACCGAAGTTGCTATTTAGAAAGTTGTAGTTAACTTGTACACGATAAATTGTGACTTGCTGTACACAACAAATTGAAATATTCTCATTTCCTACTTCCATTGACAATGATTTGTTTCATGACATCTTTTCAATGTTTCTTATTGCATTTTTTTGACGGAATTACTCTTCATCCTATCTCTACTGTACATTTGCCATCTTCTGGTATTAACGTTCCTACATACTTCAAAATATTGATATCTGCAAATAATAAACTCAAAACGACTCTACATACAAAGCCACGTTTTGTTACATCTCAGTACGAGCAATGTTTGTTCATTAAATTTTCAAAAGCATTTGGACTTTGTATAGGCGCAAGTACGGTTAAAGGACAATTTCTGAATATAAGAGATTTTGCTTCTGTTTCCATTTAAGAGTATCTTTGCTCTGAGATATATGGGAATGTTAGCAAAATTGGATGCCTTTGTTGGAATATTAATTTTAAATACAACTTGGGCGATGCTGTGTTTGCTTAATAATACTTCTGTTTATCGCTAGTGGATGTACTAGTTTCATTTGAAAAGTGCCTTACAGGCAGGTCAAGGAGAGTCAAAAGCTTGGGGAGTAAGTCTGGGAATAATAGTCACTGGGTCGCAATGAAACAAAGCACACAGCATTTCTGTTAGAGGAAGAAGTAGGGGAAGAATAATAGGAAGAAATTAAGAAGTAGATGTGAAAAAGGGATAATAGAAAAGATTAAGAATAGGAAGAAAAGAAGAAGAGAAGAAGAAACAGAAGACGATGTTAAAAAAATATTAATGGGAAGAAAAGTATCAGAATCGGAAGAAACGAAGTAGAGTAAGAAGAAAAAAGAAGAGGAAAAGGAAGGAGAAAAGAAAGAAAAGAAGGAAAAAGGAGAAAAAAGAATAGAAAAAATAAGAAGAATAAGAAGAAAAAAGAAGAGGAAAAAAATAAGAAAAGAAAGAAAAGAAGGAGAATAGGAAAACGAAGAAGATTAGAAAAAGCGAAGACGAATTGGACGAAGAAGAAGAAAACGAATGGGAAGAATAAATTATGAAACAAAGAAGAATAAAAACAAGGAAAATAATAAAAGAAGAAAAGAAGAAGACAATAAGAAGAAAAAAGAAATAAACAAATGGTAAAAAAAGATAAATGGAAGAACAAATTAGAAGAATGAGAAAAAGAATGGGAAAAAAGAAAGAAGAAAAAAAAAGAAAACAAGAGTAAAATAACGATAAAAAGAACACAATAGAAGGAGGAGAAAAAAGAAGGAAGAAGAAGAATGAGAAGAAGACGAATAAGAAGACGAATAAGAAGAAAAAGAAGAAGCGTATATATATTGTAAATATTTAATCCCAGTCAGCCAATAAGTGATTTTCCTTCCGGTTGGCCCGTACACCTCCAATGGAGAAAGGCTCTGAGATCTGTGCTGAGCCTGTTTGCGAAGCTATCCGAGGAGAGACCACTTAATAAAAGTTATTCCCTGCAAAACTTCAATTTCTTACTTAGTTTCCACGGACTGTCTCTGACTTCATCATGAGGTCTCATCATCTCAGAGAGGTCTGAGAACATCACCGCGTCACTCTGTCATCAACCACTTTTTTCCCTTAGGTCTCTCTTGGTCTTCCTCTAGTTTGTTACCATCCGTTCTCCAGTGAAGAGCTAACTGTGGGTTGTAGCAAACCCTTGAAGACATTGTCTATCCAACGTCATATCTTCCTTCTGGACTTCTGAAACAGTAATAGGATACTGTTTAAACATAGCTTCACATCAGGAGGCAATCTGATCATCAGAAGTAAATCTCGGGCGAGCAAGTAAAAGTAAAAAGTAAAGTTCCCCCGTCTCGCCAAGTGACATATAGGGAATATGGTGTCAGTGATCATAAATTTTACTGACCTTCAGCACATGATTTTTGGGTAATGTTGTCGGTATTACGCCCGTGCCGCTTTACTTTCCCAGAAAAAAAAATCCGGTACCCATTTAAGGCTGGGTGAACCTGGAAGCCATCGATCAAGATCGAACCCTACCTCTTGTCCTTAGTAGTTCAGTTCACTAACCACTGAGCTATCGTGGCTCCCTGGGCGAGTAAGTGTTTCGGCTCTTTAGCTTCTTGACACTCTAGGGAAGGTGGACCCGCCTGGGTTATGGCTCCCAGGCGGCGACCTCCTGCTGCATTGAACTCGAAAGTTTACAATATATTAGCCATGAGATAAGGTAACTACACTTATTCTACGCAACACTTCTGATCAACTTTCAACACCCGATCGCTAACGATTGTCTCAGCTTTAACTGCTGCCACCACATTGATGTCCACGACTGTCTCAGCTTTAGACTGCTGCCACCACATTGATGTCCACGACTGTCTCAGCTTTAGACTGCTGCCACCACATTGATGTCCACGACTGTCTCAGCTTTAGACTGCTGCCACCACATTGATGTCCACGACTGTCTCAGCTTTAGACTGCTGCCACCACATTGATGTCCACGACTGTCTCAGCTTTAGACTGCTGCCACCACATTGATGTCCACGACTGTCTCGGCTTTAACTGCTGCCACCACATTGATGTCCACGACTGTCTCAGCTTTAGACTGCTGCCACCACATTGATGTCCACGACTGTCTCAGCTTTAACTGCTGCCACCACATTGATGTCCCTTTCGTGGTGGCAGCAGTCTAAATGGCTAATATTTTGCAGCGATGAAGAAGAAGCCACAGAAATGGGATCTCTCAGAAGAATGTTGAAAGTTCCCTGAACTTCTAAACAGACCAATCAGGACATTCTCAAAGAGGCCAACACAAATAGGGAGCTTCTAAAAAAAAGATCAGAAAGAAACAATCAACATTTTCTGGCACATCATGAAAAGAGGAAAGCTGGAATTACTGGTTACAAGTGGCAAAATACAGGGTAAGAAAAATCGCGGAAAACAAGAGAGAAGATACTATATAGCTTTGTGTCATAGTATGGAAGGCAATCAACAAAAGAATTGATACGATACACTGTAGATAGAAAATTGTAGAAGGGCCTGATCGTCTACGCCAGCCGGTGTTGCACATGATGATGACGATTTCGCGAAGTCCTTTTATATACCTACACTCACAAGCACGCCTCTGTTGTCATGGAGTAATTAGGCGCGGATGGGACGGGTCTGTATTTGATAATAAGTGTTAGAGTTACTGTGGGCTGTTTGTTTTTGGTCTCGTTCTTTTATTTAGAACTTTAAAGAATTAGAGCATTTATAAAAGAAGAGACAATCAGTGCGAATTTAGTATCATAAGTCAGAGCATAATTATTCAAGAAGTGAGTTAGAGCTAGGATTGATAGAGAAATTCCTAGTGAGCAGTGTTGTAGAATTAATCTAGATAATAGAAATAGTTGAATTGTGTGTGACGTTCAGTCTACAAGTTGTACAGAGAAAGTAGAAGAATAATGGAGAGAATATCACTGTGCGTTCCATTAGGGATGTGACATCTCTACACGGCAATAGCCTAGTTACATTGCTACACGAGGAATTGAAAGGATCAAGTTACAATATTTAGTAACGAGAGTAAGTTGAACATTTAGCTATTATGATTCACAATAAAAATTACGAATCAAACCATTATTTGTGATCATCATGAGACCAAGTGATTTATCAAATAAACATGGATAGAATTAATAAATTGCTTTATTATAAGTGTCATGTGATCTATATTGTGACGTCTTGGGATGATGATCTTCTCTCACTTACCTCAAGATTCCTTTATATACAACAAACATAAATATCTTAAGATTATTTTTCTAAAAATATTGGAAAACTGACTAGTTCATTACTCAGACAAGAAAACTTGATATTTTAGCTTTAACAAATGTCGTAAAGGTCTTGAAATAACAATAATGGAAGGTATTGCTTCCGAAAAGAGGTGAAGGGATGGTTTAGAAAACAGTGGGACTAATATATGATTCACTATCTACAAACTTTATTTATTCATTGTTGCAGGCAATACAGCGAAGCGGTAAGAAACATACAAACTGACACTTAAACGAGCAACATTCTTTATAAGACGAGCTACTTAATGATGATTTACTGGTGACGATAATGATGACGATGGTGATAATACTTTGTCCTATCCGTTCTTTCTACTGTTGTAGCTTGTGCTCATCTAGCCATTACCCATCTGTCAACACATTTCTCATTTATCTAACAAACTAAACCACATTCAATTTGACTATCTCATTATCGGCTGACAAAAGTTGCGTTTGTCAATTATAGATTCCCATCATGTACCAATATAACCCAATCAATAAACGACAATTAACCCACAATATTACCCAGTATCCTGTCTTATTTTTCCCTGTTATATATTTTTTACGTTCCGAACATAGGGCAATGAGTTATTGATACCAGTGGTTCTCAGAGGTGTGTGGCACAGGTCAGTACTGAGTAGCAGTCTTAAGATAACCAACAACATATGGGTCTAAGGTGTCGACGACTCATATGTGAATATTTACATTATAGTCGGTGAACCAAAACTGATCGATCCTTCTAGTCTCTTTGTGTTGCCTTGAAAACAGACCAAGAGTTCTAGGTAAGATAGAAGGAAACGAAAAAGAAAGGCAACCAAGTACCTAAAAATGTCTTGCTGAAGTCGGATGTGTTTGACCGAAGGAAGTAAAATGTCACAGCTTACTATAACAAAACGACGATCTTGTTACATTTACCGTTTTTTAAGGACGGACGATAATGAGCAGTAGTCGTCGATGGAATGCGAAAGAAGAAATAGTAATGAGTGGTCACTACCCTACTTTTGTCTTGGATCGAGGGAACATAGAACAATAAATGAGTAATGAGTTACCACAATCTTTCTTTAGCGTTAGATCGAGGGAACATAAAAGAAGAAAGAGTAATGAGGGCCCACAATCTTCTTTTATTCTTAGATCGAAGGAACACAAACGAAAAAAGAGCAATGACACCAAAAAAGAATGAGCAATGAATGGCTGCAAACTTCCGTTTGCCTTAGATCGAAGGAACACAAAAGAATAAAGAGTAATGAGTGGCCACGGCCTTCTTTTTACCATAGATCGAAGGAAGACAAAAGAAGAAAGACTAATGAATGACACCAATATTTCTTTTTCCTTAAATTGGGACTATTTTTTAAAAATTGGAAATAAGAAAATCGGAAACTTCTACAATTTTTTTTTTCATGACAAGACACACGATATATCATTGTTATACATCTGTTGTCGTTGTTATACATCTGTTGTCGTTGTTATACATCTGTTGTCGTTGCTATACATCTGTTGTCGTTGTTATACATCTGTTGTCGTTGTTATACATCTGTTGTCGTTGCTATACATCTGTTGTCGTTGTTATACATCTGTTGTCGTTGTTATACATAGACAACACTTAATGCGGAATATGAGAAGATTACAAAATGTGAGATACCACACTTGAGAAAACCCACTCGTGTAAATAGAACAGACGGAGAGGCAAGTAAACATTTTTAGTCATTTCTGAAGGCAAAGATTTTCACAGTCACTCTTCTATGTTCAATAGTGGCATTTTAGTTATGCCTTGAATATAATGATGGATATTTGAAACACTCAATCAGTCCAAAAAAAAAAAAAACTAAACTAAACTAAACAAACTAAACTAAACTAAACTTTAAAATAAACTAAACTAAAATTAAACTAAACTGAACTAAACTAAACTAGCGAACTAACTAACTAGCTGGCTGACTGACTGACTAACAGACTTGCTAACATAAATATTGATGATAGCTCATTAAAAAAGTTTCAGAACCGAATTCCTGTATGACAAACAGCTCGATCAATAGACGATCTGTGTCCATCTATAATTCGTAGAAAAGATCATGCACAGTGATATGTTCCTATCTATAATTCACAGAGAAGGTCATGCACAGTGATATTTCCCTATCTATAAATCACAGAGAAGATCAAATACGGCGATTTGTCCCTATCTATAATTCACTGAGAAAATAAAATATGGTGATATGTCCCTATCTATGATTCATTGAACGTGAATGATTTTCACTTAGTAATGTCACTAATTATACATTCCTGCACTTGACTGACATTAACTTGAACTATTATTCTGCATTTACATAAATGACAAACACAAATTGATTATTGCTTATACCATTCGTCCATGATTAATGCATCAACAATTGCTGATGTTTAGCACGCGAAATTTCCAACCATTGTAGGCGTGGTATTGTTATAGTGTAGCTGATAACAATGAAATCAACAAGAAATTAAAAAGAGTGATTGCCCCCAATAGTAAAGGGAGTTAAATCTGGAAAAGGTACAAAATATTTAAACGAGTCTACATCCTGGTCACTGCACCAAAAATGCTATGGGCTTCATATTTTCATATTTCGTGATTCCAGGACATCAAGAAGGCGGGGGTTCGATTCTCGTCACCAGAATTTAGATGGACTCGGACTGTAGGACGACCTCGTCGATATCATAACCACAGTCTTAATAGTGCTGTTAAAAGCTACAGTCTTAAAGTGATCTGAACTAATCTCAATTTAGTCTTTTAACTATAGACAACACGAGTCCATCTAAATTCCGGTGACGTGGACCAAAGGTTTGGTCTAATTAAATCAGTCAGCCCTATTGGCTATTAAACTTTTAACCAGACTACATAAACCTTGGCCACAGCCTTTTCGCCATTCTTTCCGACATTTTTTTTTAAAGCGGTGACGTTATGTTTTCTGATTTGGGTTTCTGAGTTTAATGTGTACAGTTTGTTTGATATTTCTGAATAAGGTTTTAGTTTGTCTTGTCTTTTTGATAGTGTAGCTGCTACATTGTATATGTTTTCTGCAGCTATACTCGCGGTCCGGAATAAAAATTAATATTTGTTATATTTAATATATGTACTTATCTCCGCCATCTTGATGTCCTGTAAACAAGGTATATGATACCAAGGCTGAAGGTGCGATTTACGTCTCAATGCAACAAATTAATTTGCTTACTTTCTTGATTACTGCTTATATTCTTCTCCTTTTGATATCCATCCACGCAAATTAGTTTTTCCTTGAGCTAACTCGAACGATGTATACATTCTAACCTTGACCTTCTTCTGCTATAATAATAATAAACACAATTAATTAACCAAAGAAAGACCTCAGCATGTAAATAATGACACAACTCTAGTTAATCCTCTTTGCCACGAGGGCGACACACTGACTGATAACTAGTCTGACAGATGTCTCGTGCTGTACTGGTAGATTGACCTACGGTTCGGTCACATTTCATCACTGTTCACAAAGCAGTGGAATGATTAAGTATCTTTGTTTGTTTAGTTATTTTTCATAATTATTGAGTGCCGTCTTCGCATCGAAAGTTGGTTATCATGGAACACAATTCCGCTTTGTCTCTTGTTTTGATGGTGCAGGCTGTCATGACTTGTCCATGTTTTGATGTTACTCGTCCATGTTATTCTTGGTCTGCCTCTACTTCTCTTACCTTGTATTTTCCCCTCCAAGATTACTTTTAGTAGGCTGTCGTGTCTTTTAACTTGCCTAAAAAATATCATTTGTTTTTGTTGGAATTGTGTTTAGTGATTCTTTTTTTTAAATTTTTAGCTGTTTTAAAACTTCATCGTTTGTTCTCGTTTCTTTCCACCCAATGCTGCCTACTCTTCTATAAATCCACATTTCAAAGGCTTCAATATTCTGTTCTGTTTTCTTGTCTAATGTCCATGTTTCTGCACCATATAGAAATGTTGAGAAGATATAACATTTTGCTATTCTTAGATTTAGCACTGTTGTTATTTGTTTTGATGTTACTATATTTTTCATGACATTAAAATTTCTTTTTACCATTCCTAGTCTTTTCTTTATTTCAGAATTACATTTTCCATCACTGGTTATAGTATGTCCAAGGTAATTGTAGCTCTGAACTATCTCTAGGTCTATTCCTTCAACTTTGATATCCATTTGTAGATTTTGAATATTATCTTTGTTTATGATAATTTTTTTTTATAGTCTTTTTGACATTCATATCTAATCCATTCTTTTTGCTGTCGTGTTTGTTTCATTAAATGATTGTTGTAGATTTTTAATATCCTTAGTTGTTTACATTTACAATTGATCCCAATTGATTCAGTAGGAGTTATAATCTCTTGTAGAAGATTGTTATGTTTAAAAGCAAATAAAGGTTAAATGAAATGGTGGGATGTAGAGGGATGGAGTTGGGACATTGGAAAAACATGACGGAGTGGGAGGTAGAAGGATGGAGTTGGGACAATAGGAAAACATGACGTGGTGAGAGGTAGAAGGATGGAGTTGGACATTGGGAAAATATGATGGGGTGGGAGGTAAAAGAATCAAGTTGGGACGTAAGAAAAACATGACAAAGTAGGATGTAGAAGAAATGGGTTGGGACAATAGGAAAACATGACGTAGTGGGACGTAGAAGGATGAAGTTGGATTGATGAAGTAGGAAAACATGATGGAGTGGAATGCAGATGGATTAAGTTGGGACAATGGAATAACATGACGTTGTGGGAGGTAGAAGAATGGATTTTGAACAATTGAAAAACATGACGGAAGGGAAGCACAATGATGGAGATGGGGCAACATGAAAACATGACAGAATAGAAGGTAGAAAGATGGAGTTTGGAATAGAAAACATGACTAGAAAGTTGGAGTTGAAGCAATAGAAAACATGAATAGAAAGATAATATTTGGACAAAGGTAAACATGATTTAAAAGGAGCAATAGGGACAGAAGGAAATGTGACTATTAGGATGAAGTTGGGACAAGAGGAAACATGACTATTAGGATAGTATTGGAACAGGGGGAAACATGACTAGAAGATTGAAGCTGGGACAGGAGGAAACATTACTAGACTGTAGGAATTGGGGCAAGAGGAAACATTACTAGACTGTAGGAATTGTGACAAGAGGAAACATTACTAGACTGTAGGAATTGGGACAAGAGGAAACATGACTATGAGGATGGAGTTGAGAAAATCCTCCATCCCATGTGCCATACCGGTTGGCCTAGGCGATCATGTCTTTCCACAATCTTCTACCTACAGTACATCGTATCAATTCTGTTGACTTTTTTCCATGCCATGACACTAAGCTATCTAATATTTTCTCTCTTTGTTGTCCGCGATCTCTCTTTCCTTTTATTTTGGCAGTTGTAACCAAGTATTCCAACTTTCCTCTTCTCATGATGTACCCGAAAAATGTTGATTGTTTCTTTCTGATGTTTTTAGCAGCTCCCATTTAGTGTTGGCCTCTTTGAGAATTTCCTCATAATTTTCTTCATTTGTTCTCATTTTTTTTATGTTGAGAAAATGAAAACATTAATAGATGGATGGAATTGGGACAATGGGAAACACGACCAGGTGGGATGGAATAAGCACAATAGGGAAAAAATTGACTGTGTGAAGATATAAGAATTTACGTATGAACTCAAAATGTGTGGTTGTATTAAACGTTACTTTCCTTTTTAAAGTTTCATTCGTGGCTAATATACTGAATTCACATCTGACGTTTACAGCGAGGACGATGGTGCTGGGTAGGACACACATTGCGGAGGCCAACTGAAACTATTACACAACATTCCCTTTTTTTTTTAAATCACCAAGGAAAAAGACAAAGAGGAAGACCAAAGTATTCTTAGAGAAGACAGAAGGAAACAGAGATGAAGATGATGGGAAGTCATGGACTGATCTTAATAGAATAGCAAGAAAAGAACGGCTTGGAAAGTGCTTTCAAAGACCTATGCTCCACAGAAATAAAAAGCAGAATAACTCAGACAAAATAGCATTTCAGAAAATGGAAAATATCTTATGCAACAAATCTATGTCAATAGAAGTAAGAGAGTTCATCGGTGCTAAATAGAACCAATTCTGACCAATGGAAGCGAATCATGGACAGTAGACAAACAGATGAAAAGGCGTTTAGAGGCCACAGAGATGGGATTTCTCAGAAGAATATTGAAAGTTCCCTGGACAGCTAAAAAGACCAATGAGGAAGTTCTCAAAGGGGCCAACACTAAAAGGAGCTACTAAAAAACACCAGAAAGAAAGAATCAACATTTTTCGGGCACATCATGAGAAGAGGAAAGTTGGATTACTTGGTTACAACTGGCAAAATAAAAGGAAAGAGATATAGCGGACGACAAAGAGAGAAAATACTGGATAGCTTGGTTTCATGGCATGGAAAACGGTTAACAACAGAACTCATACGATGCACCTACGCCAATCGGTATGGCACATGAAGATGATGCTCTACAGGGATCAGAAAGTGTTTGTTGAAGACCTATACTCGATCGGATCTGAAAGTGTTTGTTGAAGACCTATACTCGACCGGAGCTGAAAGTGTTTGTTAAAGACCTATACTCGACCGGAGCTGAAAGTGTTTGTTTGAAATCCTATACTCGACCGGATCTGAAAATGTTTGTTGAAGACCTATACTCGACCGGAGCTGAAAGTGTTTGTTGAAGACCTGTGCTCGACCCGAGCTGAAAGTGTTTGTTGAAGACCTATACTCGACCGGAGCTGAAAGTGTTTGTTGAAGACCTGTGCTCGACCCGAGCTGAAAGTGTTTGTTGAAGACCTATACTCGACCGGAGCTGAAAGTGTTTGTTGAAGACCTGTGCTCGACCCGAGCTGAAAGTGTTTGTTGAAGACCTGTGCTCGACCGAGCTGAAAGTGTTTGTTGAAGACCTATACTCGACCGGAGCTGAAAGTGTTTGTTGAAGACCTGTGCTCGACCGGAGCTGAAAGTGTTTGTTGAAGACCTATACTCGACCGGAGCTGAAAGTGTTTGTTGAAGACCTGTGCTCGACCGGAGCTGAAAGTGTTTGTTGAAGACCTATACTCCACAGGGAGCAGAACGTGTTTGTTGAAGACCTATACTCCACAGGCGAGCAGAACGTGTTTGTTGAAGACCTATACTCCACAGGGAGCAGAAAGTGTTTGTTGAAGACCTATACTCCACAGGGAGCAGAAAGTGTTTGTTGAAGACCTATACTCCACAGGGAGCAGAAAGTGTTTGTTGAAGAACTATGCTCCACATGAAATTTAAAGGTAGAAGAAAAGAAATCTGACGTTACATTGAATGAAATATGTGGTTAATAGGGGAATAGTTAGCAAAACCGAGCTGCAGAAGGAGTGTGTATCACGTGTACATCTGACACTTTATATAACTTCTTTACACACAAATCAAATCAGTATATATGAGTATCTCCTAAACATTACTGTACAGAATAACTTTCTTTTGAACGTATAATGAAATCAAATTAATTAACGTGTACTTAATTAAACCAGTAATTCTTCCTTTTATGTAATCAAAGAAGCATTCTTCATTTGCACACATCATATCAGTATTTCTCCTTTGCGTTCAAAAATCAGTATTTCTTTCAAACACACACTCAAATCAGTATTTCTGTCAAACACACACTCAAATCAGTATTTCTTCACCGTACACATTCAAATTTGTATTACTCAATTGCATACAATAAAATCAGTATCAGTACTTCGCACTTGCACACAGCGAAATCAGTATTTCACCCTTCAATAAAGTTAGCAATTCTCTTTTGCGTACATTCAAGTCAGTATTTCCAATTTGCACACAATCAAATCAGCTTTTCTCCCTTGCACACAATTAAATCAGTATTTCTTTCTTGCACACAGTAAAATAAACTTTTCTCCCTTGCACACAATCAAATCAACTTTCGTCCATTGCAAACAATCAAATCAGTATTTCTTCCTTGCACACAATTAATACCTCATCACAGATGTCAATTTTTCAATTCCTGATATTGTTTTCTACATTTCAAAGCTGTTCAAAAAATAAATATCGTAGAAAAATAAATAAGCTTATCAAATGCAAATACATCTGCTATATTAACCAACACTCCAATCATTGCCCATAACATCCTTTTAAAAAATCGCTGGTGCAATGTTTAGTCTGACGGATAAAACGTTTAAATTGTAAACAAACAAATGATCGGGCCCTTGTCCGTGAATTGTTGATGATGTCAAACCTGGTCTGGGCGTTGCCCGTCAGATAGACAGCGACATGACACGGGATTACGAATCACAGTTCACGACAGGGCAATAAATATCCCTATTTGTGTGGATTGTGTTTCCTAATATTGTACCGTCCACACATACGATTAACTGAGCAGGTTAGATGAGTGACACACACACGTGCCCTCGTTGTACTCTCGAGGAAGCAGTCCTTATCTTTTAAGGTCATGTGACGTTTAGCAATCACGTGCGCGCGTTCAAACCCCGCCCTTGGCAGTAGATTAGTGCAGCGTGCAACAGAGCAGCTGATTTGGAATATTGATTGATATTGATGTATATTGAGACAATGAATTTTGTCCCAGAGGGAAAAAAAAACCCGCACAAGTTGTTTTTTTATTCCTTTGTGTAATTCTGGAATTGGTAACTTGTCTCAAATTTCTCATTCCAGACTAGCTCTCAATTTCTGCATTTAGCTGAGTCTGTCTTCTGCGAGCCATTCCTAAACAGTTATTTTCAAACAAAGCTCCGTCCCGTCTCGTTTACAAACATCTTTGTGGCGTAGAAAGGGTCTTACTTAGCTTCATTTACCGAAAGTTTGTTTCGTGGATTTTTGGAATCCGTCAATTCTACGTTTAGCACAAGTGGCCCAGGTAGCACGATCCAACAATTCATCGATTGTATTTTGATTTATATCTTATCACGTGGACAATGGTGTGGCCTCATCATCATCAAGTACCATGCCTGCTGGCGTAGGTGATCATACCTCTCCACAATTTTCGATCTCGACAGATAATAACTATTTATTATTTCTGTTGTTGACCTTCTGCCAAGCCATTCTCTTAAACTATCTGGTTTCTTTTCTCTTTGCTTCCCACCATCTCTTCTTCCCTCAATTTTCCCTGTTGTTACAATATATTTCAGCTGTTCTCTTCTCTTTAGATGGCCAAAAAATGATGATTGTTTCTTCCTAATGTTGGAAATTAGCTCTCTTTTTGCTTTGGCCTCTTTCATAACGTTTTCATTACTCTTCTTAGCTGTCCATGGTAATCTCTGCAGTCTTCTGTAAAATCACATTTCTACAGACTCCAGTCATTTTCTTATCTATTATCCTATTGTCCATGATTCACATCCATATGTTAAGACTGGCTCTACATAACATTTAAGAACTCTTTTTTCTTGTTTCTATTGTCAAAAATGGATTGCATAGTATCTTCCTCATTTTTTGAAAAGCTACTTTTGCCTGAGTCATTCTGCACTTCACCTCTGTTGCATATCTTCCGTCTGAGGTTAACAAAGTTCCCAAATATTCAAATCCATTTACCTAATTATTAAATAAATTATTATTTAAATGTTGTGGCCTAGTAGAGTGAAATGTAGAACTACACCCCCCGCCCACAGAACGTTACATATGCTATTGACCTTTCGAGCCGTAACCGGCCCATAGGGCGTAGACCAAGATACACCTTCTCCTATATGGATTTTTTTTTGTTCTAGCAGTTTTCTTTTAAAGATATTTTATCAAATCTCGCCATCTGTCTCTGTTCTGTGCAAGCAGTTCTATCTCATTGAGGGAGCCGACTCCTGCTGCTCTTGCCTCTCTCATCAATGTTCTTCTCAGTGTCTCCTGGGTCTTCCTCTTTTTCTTTTACCTGTTGTTTCCCATATGAGGGCTTGCTTTGCTATTCGGTTATTATCTCTTCTCATCACATGTCCAACGTATGACCATCGTCTTTTCTTTATTACTGAAGATATTAGTGGTTGATTGGCGATTTCTCTAATTTCCTCATTTGTTTTGAATTCGTTCCATGCTATACCAAGTATTTTCCTTAGACATTTATTTTCGAATGCGTTCAACTTTGTTTCTATATCTCTTGTTGTTTTCCAGCTTTCACACGCATACGTAAGGGTTGATAGTACATTTGATTTGAATAGCCTAAGTTTTGTGTTTGTGCTGATAAGTTTTGATTTCCACAACTTTTCAAGGCTTCTGAAAGACATTGCTGCTTTAGCTATTCTGATTTTAATTTCTTTGCTCGTATCCCCTTCTCGATCAATGTGACTTCCAAGATAGATAAAGTGATCGATCTCTTCTACTGGTTTGTTTTCCATGTATATTTTGTCACCTGTTGGAATTAAACTAGTCATGACTTTAGTCTTTTCATGATTGATCTCAAGCCCAATTTTGCTGGCTATTGATGATAGTTCATTTGTGTTTTCCTGCATCGTTTTTATCTGACTGCTGATGAGGACTATGTCATCAGCAAAGTCCAGGTCCTCCAAATGGACCATTACATATGCTACTGAGCATCATTTACATAGCTGTATCAACTATTGGATGTGTGTGTGTTACGAGGGGCTGGGTAGTGTACGACAATGGCCTCAGAACAGAAAAGACCCGAGTTCAAAGCCCACCAGAAGCGGTAGTGATTTTTTAAAAAAATAGGAAAAACTTAATCCTTGGTTTCTTTATGGCAATGCCCTCCCCTGATCTCTTGGGTAGTGAGATACGATATCAAGCCCTCTCGGGTAACGATAATAAATAGTAGATCCCGTGTGCATTTCCGCACTTTAAACAAAAAATCCGTTGCAGTTAAAATCTAAAAGATAGGGCATGGTCGCTGCCCAGGAAAAATCAGCAGCGGAAACCCACCCACATCGTGGATTCCAGGCCGTGCTACGGAGTTTGTGCACGTGGGCCAGGATTCTCCTTGGCTTGTCTCGAGATTCCAGAGCGTGATATCGGAGTTCGTGCACGTTGGCAAGGATTCTCCCTGGCTTGTCTCGAGATTCCAGAGCGTGATATCGGAGTTCGTGCACGTTGGCAAAGATTCTCCCTGGCTTGTCTCGAGATTCCAGAGCGTGATACCGGAGTTCGTGCACGTTGGCAAGGATACTCCCTGGCTTGTCTCTAGATTCCAGGCCGTGCTACGGAGTTCGTGCACGTTGGCAAGGAGTCTCCCTGGCTTGTCTCGAGATTCCAGAGCGTGATATCGGAGTTCGTGCACGTTGGTAAGGATTCTCCTTGGCTTGTCTCGAGATTCCAGAGCGTGATATCGGAGTTCGTGCACGTTGGCAAGGATTCTCCCTGGCTTGTCTCGAGATTCCAGAGCGTGATACCGGAGTTCGTGCACGTTGGCAAGGATTCTCCTTGGCTTGTCTCGAGATTCCAGAGCGTGATATCGGAGTTCGTGCACGTTGGCAAGGATTCTCCCTGGCTTGTCTCGAGATTCCAGAGCGTGATATCGGAGTACCTATGGGTTCGCCCGGTGTGCAGTGATGATGATCCCCAACAACAAACAAACAATCACATATTGCAACAGTGTATCAACAATTAACAACATCTTCTTCTTTTCTCTTCTCACTGATACCTACAAGGTGTCGTGGTTTATATCATTTGTCGTTTTTGAGCTGCTCGAACTGTCTGAATTAGTGATTTTCCTTTGTTGCTACATGTCTCTGTCACTGCATCAATCCATCTTCTTCTGGTCTTCCTCTTGGTCTTTTTCCATGCATTCTCGAGAAGAACGCCCTTGATGACGACTGGTAAGAATTAACTACCGTTGTGCTGGATGTTGTTCATATTTTTCAACGGCTGATTTTTGCATAAAACACTTCTATAGTAGATCTGCACTCCGAGTCACTTGAGAGTCACTGGCAATGAGGAACTGACAAGCCTGCTCCTAGAGCACTCGCAGCAAAGAATACAAAAGCTGAAGTGGACACATTAATGAAAGTCTTCAGTGACTATTTACTGGAGGTGGACACATTAATTAAAGTCTTCATTGACTATTTACTGGAGGTGGACACATTAATTAAAGTCTTCAGTGACTATTTACTGGAGGTGGACACATTAATTAAAGTCTTCAGTGACTATTTACTGGAGGTGGACACATTAGTTAAAGTCATCAGTGGCTATTTACTGGAGATGGACACATTAATTAAAGTCTTCAGTGACTATTTACTGGAGGTGGACACATTAATTAAAGTTTTCAGTGATTTTTTACTGGAGGTGGACACATTAATTAAGGACTTCACAGACTTTTTACTGGAGGTGGACACATTAATTTAAGTCTTCAGTGACTATTTTCTGGAGGTGGACACACTAATTAAAGTCTTCAGTGACTATTTACTGGACGTGGATACATTAATTAAAGTTTTCAGTGACTATTTACTGGAGGTGGACACATTAATTAAAGTCTTCATTGACTATTTACTGGAGGTGGACACATTAATTAAAGTCTTCAGTGACTATTTACTGGAGGTGGACACATTAATTAAAGTCTTCATTGACTATTTACTGGAGGTGGACACATTAATTAAAGTCTTCAGTGACTATTTACTGGAGGTAGACACATTAATTAAAGTCTTCATTGACTATTTACTGGAGGTGGACACATTAATTAAAGTCTTAAGTGACTATTTACTGGACGTGGACACATTAATTAAGTCTTCAGTGACTATTTACTGGACGTGGGCACATTAATTAAAATCTTCAGTGACTATTTACTGGAGGTGGACACATTAATTAAAGTCTTCAGTGACTATTTACTGGACGTGGACACATTAATTAAAGTCTTCAGTGACTATTTACTGGACGTGGACACATTAATTAAAGTCTTCAGTGACTATTTACTGGAGGTGGACACATTAATTAAAGTCTTCATTGACTATTTACTGGAGGTGGACACATTAATTAAAGTCTTCAGTGACTATTTACTGGAGGTGGACACATTAGTTAAAGTCATCAGTGGCTATTTACTGGAGATGGACACATTAATTAAAGTCTTCAGTGACTATTTACTGGAGGTGGACACATTAATTAAAGTTTTCAGTGATTTTTTACTGGAGGTGGACACATTAATTAAGGTCTTCACAGACTTTTTACTGGAGGTGGACACATTAATTTAAGTCTTCAGTGACTATTTTCTGGAGGTGGACACACTAATTAAAGTCTTCAGTGACTATTTACTGGACGTGGATACATTAATTAAAGTTTTCAGTGACTATTTACTGGAGGTGGACACATTAATTAAAGTCTTCATTGACTATTTACTGGAGGTGGACACATTAATTAAAGTCTTCAGTGACTATTTACTGGAGGTGGACACATTAATTAAAGTCTTCATTGACTATTTACTGGAGGTGGACACATTAATTAAAGTCTTCAGTGACTATTTACTGGAGGTAGACACATTAATTAAAGTCTTCAGTGACTATTTACTGGAGGTGGACACATTAATTAAAGTCTTAAGTGACTATTTACTGGAGGTGGACACATTAATTAAAGTCTTCAGTGACTATTTACTGGAGGTGGACACATTAATTAAAGTCTTCAGTGACTATTTACTGGAGGTGGACACATTAATTAAAGTCTTCATTGACTATTTACTGGAGGTGGACACATTAATTAAAGTCTTCATTGACTATTTACTGGAGGTGGACACATTAATTCAAGTCTTCAGTGACTATTTACTGGACGTGGACACATTAATTAAAGTCTTCAGTGACTATTTACTGGTTAATGTTAGAACAATTGTCTGGTGAAGGCAAATAAATGCATAAAAATGCGAAGCCACAATAAAGCTGATTGTACGGAGAAATGAAACAAAAATATAGAGGAAAATAGGAAAAAGACGGTATTGTTAAAACTGTCAATAATAAGTGGACACACAAATTAGAACGACGTGTCGGCTCAATAGGCCTTCAGCAGGAACAAACATACAACACACACATACACACACACACACACACACACACACACACACACACACACACACACACACACACACACACACACACAGGTTAGTATTTAAAATATAAACAAATAGTAAATTCGAACTAGAAAGATATTTTATTTGTCATTCAGGTTTGAAATTATTATTTTAAAATATTATTTACTTTTTATTTTTATATTTTAAATATAAACCTGTGTGTGGGTTGTGTGTTTGTTTCTGCTGAAGGCCTATTGAGCCGAAACGTCGTTCTAATTTGTGTCGTCCAGTTATTACGGAAAGCTTTAACAATACAGTTTTATTCTGTTTTTTTTTTTTCCTATATTTTTGTTTCATTTTTCCATAGAACAATTCTACACAGAGATTTCGGAGTCGGAACGGATATGGGCATCGTTAACTGTAGTTACATATGACGTTACAGTACTTGTGGCAAACGAGCAGGCGATCAGGCATTCAGTAGATGACGACATGTGTGCGCACACAGATCTTCACTGGTTATAAAGGTAAAGGTCAAGGTAAAGTACCAGACTTGAATCGACCTCTTAGCACGCGAGTTTTCACCCATATGTGCTCGGCTGCCTATCCAGAAGCGTTCGGAGACTTCTTTTTAGTGTCGCTTCAAGCATCGAAACTCACGATGCGAGGCGGCATTCTTGGCTTTCACAGAGTAATACCATGGTACCCATTTTTGCCAGCGACTGGGTCGACCGCGGGTGTAATTTTTTTTCCAACTACCAGTATAATTCACACTGCTTCCATCTGGAATCGAACACGGGTTGTCTGAACGTCGGTAGCCCAGTCGGGTGATTTTTCCAACTAGGCTACCGAGACTCCCACTGGTTATGCACACACCTAACTCGCCCTTATAGGTTGTTAGCCCTACTTGCTTAACTCTTTCAGTACGTTTCGATGCACTGTGCGCCAAGCCGATTTCGCTCATGTACGTTTAGCTGCGTCACTGCTTCACTTTGAATTTGATTAGAGTAAACCGTCATCAGGTCGTATTCTTTTTTACATGTCTTGTATCATCTTGGATTGGTGAAATCTAATTTCGTGTTCAATTATATACACATGTATATATAATATGTTATGTGTTAGATAAATATAAACTTCTATCTATTGTCCTTTCGAGCCGAAGACGGCACATAGGGCAGAACCACAATCTCAAAAATAGAAACCTTGCGTGCCAAAATGGCACATATTGCAGAGATCACTGCTTCTAAAATCTATGGCTGTTTCCATAACAATACTTTTTACAATGACAGCTTGTCAACCTCCTTAGTCGTCTCTTACGACATGCCTGGAAGGTCACAGTGTCACTATTCTTTACTTTCCTCATAATGAGGCCCCGGTAACACACAGGATAAATATAGATCCTTGTAGATTGCTATTTAAAACCATGAAGAAAACGTGTCTCTGATGTCTCTTCCGTTACATTGGTAAAACCTTCAGTACTGAAATAGTTAATGGCATGTTCTTAATTGTTGACAGTCTCAAGACAGCATAATTATTGACGGCTGTGCGATTTCAAACAAAAAATTGACGAGGGCATCCGAGGTATCTCTGTTCTTGATGGTCAGTGATCTGAACTGGAATGTCACTCAAATCTAGCCAATCAAATCTCTTATTTTATTGCCTGGAACCCCCTCCCCCACCTTTTTTTTCCTGCGCGATTTTAACAGTACGTCCAGTATCTGTTTACTATATTGTTTTTGTTTGTTGTTTGTTTGTGCTCGTCAGGTTTATATATCTCTAGCGAAGTCTACAAAGACTGAATTTTGTGCTAATATCACTTTTTAATTTTTTTCAACACACCGGTAGCCGTGTGCTCAGGTGCGCCCCCTCCCTCGCCACACAGGCAGATAATCTCCGACTACAGAGGTACTCTCATCGTTGAGTTTTAACGTTTTGGTAGATTTGTTACAATTGTGAACGAGCAGTGGCTATTTTGGCCTACTCTTTTCGACTTCCAAATGCCAAGAGCTCTTTAATACGCGCAGATTGCACGCGGGGCCTCCTGTTTTTCGCTGTTTTCCGAAAGAGCTAGACATGGAATCTTACAACCCAGAGACCAAGGGAATGTAAAGTCCGCGGGCCAATAATAATAAATGAATATTATTAACAGGAAAACTTCCGAGGAGATAATCGGCGAATCAATTCATAGGAAGAGGATTGTTTACAGCACTCGAGAAAATAATAAATAATCAACGACGGAAAAAAAAAAAAACAAAGAACAATATATGGACCTAAACAAGATCGAACCCGTACTCAGTGGCACAGCGCATTGCCACGAAAAGCCAAACGCTAGAGAACACTGCCACTTAGCTAACTAAAGTATTGGCTATCGCAGAAGTGTCTTTCACGCAGGTGTTCTCATGACTATAACATAAGGCTGCGATTACAGCTCGGAAATACATCGAGAAACCACGAGTTCGATTGTTCTTTGTTAATTTTCCACCGCCTGTGGTAGGAATATAACCCTGGATCTTCTGTCCAGATGCCAATGTCTTACCAATAGACCACCCAGACTCCTGTGTTTATTTTAAAGCGTTAGAACGCCTGTACCGCTCGTGTTCTATGGAGGCAGAAATAGTGAAGACATAATTATGGCGCTGTTCCCAACCAGATATAGAACACAAGAGGGTGGGCAAAGGCATCAAGATGCATAGAAATGCGAAGCTACTGTAATTTTAGAGCCCTTACTTTCTTACTGTTTTTCACACCTTGTTCCCGCCCTGTTTGCCGGACATATCAACTTCAATCCAATCGTTGCCTAACCAAGCTCTGTGGCTGACCAAGCTCTGTGGCTAACCAAGCTCTGTGGCTGACCAAGCTCTGTGGCTGACCAAGCTCTGTGACTGACCAAGATCTGGACCTCATGGAAGTGATTTATTTCCCTTCTTTTTGAGAGTCTATCATATTATCGCCATGCAGCTAGATTTCTGTGTATATCCTCATATATTTTGTGTTGTGGTTTGTTGTTCCTGCTGAAGGCCTTTAGGCCGAAACGTCGTTCTACTTTTGTTTTGTTTCTCACCGTAAAGCTGTTACCATACCGCTTTTTCATTTTTTTTTTAAATTGTCAGAATAGGCAGCTAAGGATTGCTAGGCATGGACTATCCATACAGTAAAATAATAAGCATCGAAAACTTCAAGAAACAGGGTCACGTCTAACATTATAGGAAAGTACCGGACAAATACCAGCGAACAAATAAATACGACAAAGACGATGGCGGTGGATAGAACACCCACTGAAGAAGTCAAATCAGAGTGAGAGTATTATACGACGAAGTCTATTTTTGAAACCACAGCGAATGAAACACAGAGGAATGTCAACATTTACTTGGAAATGGTTTAGTCTAGTCGACAGATCATCCTCATTGCACATCGGGCAAGTCGACAGATTATCCTCATTGCACATCGGGCAAGTCGACAGATCATCCTCATTGTACATCGGGCAAGTCGACAGATTATCCTCATTGCACTTCGGGCAAGTCGACAGATTATCCTCATTGCACATCGGGCAAGTCCATAAGTGCTCAGATCTCCTCCGAAGAATATCCATCAAAGTGTAATGACTAACGTCACTGGTGTTGTGTTGGTTGATAAGTCTTATTTGGAATCCTGCACAGCGCTATCGTCTGGCATCCCCCCCCCCAACTTGGCATGATATTTGTAAAGTCTGTTCATGGCTGCGAATTCGCTTGTCATTTTTTAGCCGTTTTTTCGTCCTGCGTCTCTGGGGGTTTCAGAATATCACTGCGGTCCATTGCCCTTCCCACTCAACATCAGCCAAACTGGTAAGTATGTCAGCCCATACATGACCTCATACACCTACGTGCCCTGGCACAAAATGAAGAAGACACTTCTAAGAATAGACCTCCCCAGAGACTCCGATCACTGTCAAAGTGAGAAGACAGGTGGAAGTAGAGATGAAGAGGATGAGAAAGAATGGGACGATCAAAAGAAAATGGTAGAAAACAGGACAGCTTGGAAAGTGTTAGTTGAAGATCGTTGCTCCACAACGAGCTGAAAGGAAGAATGAGAAGAAGAAGAAGTAGAAGATAACTCATAAACCAGCAACATTGAATTGCTTAGCAGGCGCAAGCAAGAGAGTATGCAATACGAAGATACTGAAGTTAGATAGCCCAAAGTCTCGATATTCTCTCTCTCTCTCTCTCTCTCTCTCTCTCTCTCTCTCTCTCTCTCTCTCTCTGTGCGATCAGGACTCAATCAGAATAGGACTCCAGACTCTCACACGAAGACAGCTGTCTGTTTAAGCCTGTTAGATCCACTCCGCTTGAATACCTGTTAAAACGTTGCACTGTGTTCTGCGCCAGTGGCCCTGTGCATCCGAATTAAGCCAGCATTTTGTTAAGGTTTGCTTTCCTTAGCCTTTGATTGTCCCCAATCTTCCTGCAAGGCAGCAGGTGGTCTTTTCTGTAGGGGGATTCTGCCAGTATATGGTCGGCCCTCCCAGGTTTACGTGCACCATCTGCCCGAGTCACTAGATGTGACTAACACAGACATGCGACTTGGAATATGAGGAAACTGCAACAAGGAACACTTTTCATGCATAGCCTTCAATTGTTCCCGCCGCCTATCCCCATATACTGGTAATTCCTCTTGAAAATGATGATCATCGTAGCACTTGGTGATGTTAGGCCATCGTTGTTGACTCCAATTCCGAACATATACACACACAGTTAGTCGTCAAATTATCCCCGTCGCACATCAAACAGCAGACCGTAAGATTAGCGCACTGCCGGTCTAGGGAACCATTACGATGACGTAGCACACAACAATGTCGAACACACAATTTCGCTCCCTTTAAATTTCTGATTACTCTAGTGTAAGCAGCCTACGACGAACAAAACACGAAGCAAATTCCCCAAAGAGACAAAACTGCGGCTGACGAAGTAGTTTACATTAATGAGTAACATGGAAATAACTTGCGTCAAGGGATTCCAACAACGGCCATGAATAGCACCAATGTGACGTAAAGCGCAGATCAAATCTAGACGGTGGAAGGTCTCATTCACAACAATTGATTTGTCAAAAACGGACTGTTGTCGGCCTACGGCCTTGCTTTAGCGGCACAGATGTGTTAAGTATATCATCATTTTGACTTTAACGCAGAAAACTACAACGGAGAACCGAAATTAATCAGACCCCGGATGCACTTTCTGCAGCGATCGAGAGGACGTGGACTAGATCCGCCATCTTGGAGACGAAAGTCCTTTGATATTCTAAAACTATCAAAGAAACTGTAATCCAACATCATCATCAAGTTCCGTTACTGCTGAAGCAGCTGATCTAGACTCTTCACGTCTTTCTATCCTTACAGCAGCTGCTTAGAATTTCTATTACTGACTTCCTGCAGCAAAAGATGTGTTTCTGTGCAGCAGCTGTTTTTTTCGGCTGTTGATATTGCCAGGACAGCAAACACAACACCAAAATGATTGATATCGATCTCGATAAATTTTAGCCACATTACATAAGTACTCAGACACTTTCGGCAAATAAATAAAGTAAAAACTACTGGATATAGGTCACAATATTACCAATAACAATCATACCTTTAAAATTAAGCTTTTGTCACTTGTAATAACTAGTAGGCCTACAGTGTAAGTCAGAAATTCCTAAGCATTTTCATTAGACAGAGACACTGTGTAATATACACGGAAACGAACGCTTAGACAAATTAGCTAGAGAGGGAGGGAGATTACCACAAGAGAACCATCTGATGGCAAATCCATCATCAAAGGCCAGTATCATGAAAAATGGAAACAAGAACACCTAAAGTATAACTAGAGGGATGGATACATCCAACTATCTAGGAGGGATCAAATCATCTTAATTCGCCTACGCACTACTGGCCACAACAGAATGAGAAACCATATGATCACCAAACTCAAAATAGAAACTACCAGCCAATGCCACTGTACACTAGATAACATAACAACAAAAAATGTTCTACAGGATTATCCCCAGTACACAGACCTGAGAAGGACAATGTGGTCCACACCCAACTCCCTGGAAGAGAAAATATATTGGCAACTGAATCACTTAAACAGACAGCTACCTTTATAAGAAAGTCCGGAATCCTAGTCTGAATGACGTCATGATCGCAGAAGAAGCAGAACAAGAATTAGCTAGCGACACTAAGGACAGGGAAATGCAACAAGATTAAATCTTAAAAACTTTTCATTGCAAAGAAAGACAAAAATAGAGGAAACCTGAATCCTTAGTGGTTTTGATTGTTTAAACGCAAATGATGATGGAACATACATTTCTCAGAACAAAGATGAAGCTCAGGGTAATCACTGGGCTAAAGATATAGGGAAAATGATATTTATTTTTGTGTCCTTCAGTGACACAGTACAAATTATATGTTCATCTAGTCCTTGATTATAAAGTCAAAAAGTACACATTATATTTTCTTCTTGTCCTTGATCATAAAGTAAAAAAGTACACATTATATTTTCTTCTTGTCCTTGATCATAAAATCAAAAAGTACACATTACATTTTCTTCTTGTCCTTGATCATAAAGTCAAAAAGTACACATTATATTTTCTTCTTGTCCTTGATCATAAAGTCAAAAAGTACACATATTTTCTTCCTGTCCTTGATCATAAGGTCAAAAAGTACACATTATATTTTCTTCTTGTCCTTGATCATAAAGTCAAAAAGTACACATTATATTTTCTCCCTGTCCTTGATCATAAAGTCACAAAGTACACATTATATTTTCTTCCTGTCCTTGATCATAAAGTCACAAAGTAGAAATGATATTTTCTTCTTGTCCTTGATCATAAAGTCACAAAGTAGAAATGATATTTTCTTCTTGTCCTTGATCATAAAGTCACAAAGTAGAAATGATATTTTCTTCTTGTCCTTGATCATAAAGTCACAAAGTAGAAATGATATTTTCTTCTTGTCCTTGATCATAAAGTCACAAAGTAGAAATGATATTTTCTTCTTGTCCTTGATCATAAAGTCACAAAGTAGAAATGATATTTTCTTCTTGTCCTTGATCATAAAGTCACAAAGTAGAAATGATATTTTCTTCTTGTCCTTGATCATAAAGTCACAAAGTAGAAATGATATTTTCTTCTTGTCCTTGATCATAAAGTCACAAAGTAGAAATGATATTTTCTTCCTGTCCTTGATCATAAAGTCACAAAGTAGAAAAGATATTTTCTTCCTGTCCTTGATCATAAAGTCACAAAGTAGAAATGATATTTTCTTCTTGTCCTTGATCATAAAGTCACAAAGTAGAAATGATATTTTCTTCTTGTCCTTGATCATAAAGTCACAAAGTAGAAATGATATTTTCTTCTTGTCCTTGATCATAAAGTCACAATGTAGAAATGATATTTTCTTCCTGTCCTTGATCATAAAGTCACAAAGTAGAAAAGATATTTTCTTCCTGTCCTTGATCATAAAGTCACAAAGTAGAAATGATATTTTCTTCTTGTCCTTGATCATAAAGTCGTCACAAAGTAGAAATGATATTTTCTTCTTGTCCTTGATCATAAAGTCACAAAGTAGAAATGATATTTTCTTCTTGTCCTTGATCATAAAGTCGTCACAAAGTAGAAATGATATTTTCTTCTTGTCCTTTATCACAAAAGTGGCTGCACTGTTATTGCTACCATCAAATAACTTGAAAATTTAAAGTCCATTGCCAAATAATGATAAATATGTTATTGGAAAGAGAAGCAACCCGATGACAATCAGATAGAGGAATGGAAAACAGAGATGAGGAGAATGAGCCAGACCTAGGACACACTTGTTCAAAATACATACAACCATCCTAACAATAACACAACTCACATTTGATAGTGCTATGATGCTCCTATGAGAAAGAACAGTTTGGACCCGTCATCACGGGGAATGACGGAGACACGGTTAAGATGAGAAAGACAAATAGAGGAATGTCTTACAGAACTATCCAGATGGTAAATTTAATAAACGATGACAGACAGACAGACAGACAGACAGACAGACAGGCAGGCAGGCGAGCAGATAGATAGACAGACAGACAGGCAGGCAGGCAGGCAGGCAGGCAGGCAGATAGATAGATAGATAGATAGATAGATAGATAGATAGATAGATAGATAGATAGATAGATAGATAGATAGATAGATAGATAGATAGATAGATAGATAGATAGATAGATAGATAGATAGATAGATAGATAGATAGATAGATAGATAGATAGATAGATAGATAGATAGATAGATGGATGGATGGATGGATGGATGGATGGATGGATGGATGGATGGATGGATGGATGGATGGATGGATGGATGGATTTATGGATGGATGGATGGATGGATGGATGGATGGATGGATGGATGGATGGATGGATGGATGGATGGATGGATGGATGGATAGATAGATAGATAGATAGATAGATAGATAGATAGAAATAGAAAAACGTCAATGACCAAATTAATTGATTATTGATTATAACCTGTTAACAGATCAATATTAACCCTAATCAATATGAACCCCAGTCTAATCAAATACAACTGTCATTAGAAATGATACTCTAATCGTTATGTTGCATCATGGGTTATTTCATTCTTTAATCTAGGTCTGATTTGTGGGAGATATATAAAGGAAAGGCGGGTCGGGCATACTTAGTACAGGAAAGTAGAAACCCTGCAGCAAAGGTGCAGACCTTGAACTATGAAAACTCATCTGAGGGTGCGGCAAACATTTACACTGAGGGGTCTGTTGTTCGGGCCAGTCCAAGCTCATGGGCTTTCACAGCTAAGGTCAAATGAATAAAAATAAAATAGGAAAGGGTGCTTTCGTGGTAACTGTCAATTGTTTGACAATTGAGATCATGGCAGTAACAAAAGCAATGGTCTGACTAGAACCACAAACTTTTACTCACGTGTGCTTTCTGAGTGACTCAATGAAAATTCGTGAGTAACTTTGTTCAGGAAATTCGAAGCTGGGTATGAGATCGGTAGTTGTGTCACTAAAGAGATCATGACTGATTGGGATGTTTCATTTTCGCCACTGGACACTCAGGTGTGAGAGTAAACGAACGAGCGGACAGGTTGGATGGAATAGCTGCCGTGAAATGGACTAGGCTGACATTCTGAATGCCCCAAGGAGGTAGTATCCACTCAATAAATGATAACGAACTTACAACCATGTTCAGACTGCACGAACATCAGGTCAAAACTATGGAAGCCAGAAAGGAGCGATAAGCGTGGAGACATATACAAATAAGAACTCAACACAGAACTGGAGTCATAGTCTCCACACAAAGAGGGACTTTTTGAGGATGATATCTGAGCACTTGTGGGCATGTTCCATGTGCAATGAAGATGAGCAGGCAAGTAAACTAAACTATGAAAAATAGCGAATCACTGGAGGAGGAGGAGGTATGTTTACAGCACTCGGAAAAAATGACAAATAATCAACAACAGAAAAAACAAGAACAATTAATGGTCCGAAGCTGATTTTATTTTTCCTGTTGTTGATTATTTCTATTTTTTTCCGAGTGCTGTAAACATACCTCCTCCTCCAGTGATTCGCTGAATTATCGCCTCGAAAGTTTCCCTCTATAATAATAATCATTTAAAACTACTATTCGTGCTGTTTCGTCCTATAAATGTTTGTCTGCAACAAGTATTCAGCCCTACCGGGTGATACTTGTCTTAATAGGAAAAATACAGATACACAATTTATTTCCGAGCTGTGATCGTAACCTTATGCTTTGTCTTGAGAACACCTGCGTGAAAGACATCACCAATGATAGCTAATTTTTCGTTAGCTGAGTTGGCAGTGTCCCCTGGTGTTTGGCTTTTCGTGGCAAGGCGCTATACCACGGAGTATTGGTTTCATCCTGCTTCGGACCATATATTGTTCTGTGTTTTCTTTCTGTTGTTGATTATTTGTCAGTTTTTTCCGCATGCTTAGACATTCATCCTCTTTCAGTGATTCGTTGCATTATCGCCCCGGAAGTTTCCCTCTATAATAATATCCATTTATTATTATTTGTACAAGGTCGGGTAAGCAAAGAGAAAAGATACCAGACGGCTTAAGAGAATGGCTTGGCAGAAGGTCAACAACAGAAATGATAAATAACTGTCGAGATCGAAAGTTGTGGAGAGACATGATCACCTACGCCAGCAGGCATGGTACTTGCTGATGATGATTATTTGTCTCCTATGAAAAATAGTAGGCCAGAGAGAGGTAAACAAGGGAAAAGATGCTGGATTGTTTAATGGAGCAGCACATGAAAAGATCAATGGTGGATCTGTTAGACAGCGCTTAAGATTGAGCGTTATGGAAGGACATGGTATCCATCTAATTGTACGACCCAAAGACACATTTTTAATACATTGCTATAGCGATCGTCGCAAAGTAGAACATAATTGACACGTGGAATATAGCTCAGGGTAAAGTAGAACATAAATGACACGTGGAATATAGCTCAGGGTAAAGTAGAACATAAATGACACGTGGAATATAGCTCAGGGTAAAGTAGAACATAAATGACACGTGGAATATAGCTCAGGGTAAAGTAGAACATAAATGACACGTGGAATATAGCTCAGGGTAAAGTAGAACATAAATGACACGTGGAATATAGCTCAGGGTAAAGTAGAACATAAATGACACGTGGAATATAGCTCAGGGTAAAGTAGAATATAAATGACACGTGGAATATAGCTCAGGGTAAAGTAGAACATAAATGACACGTGGAATATAGCTCAGGGTAAAGTAGAACATAAATGACACGTGGAATATAGCTCAGGGTAAAGTAGAACATAAATGACACGTGGAATATAGCTCATGGTAAAGTAGAATTCAAAAGAGTGAAATAGAGATTTATGTAATCGTGGGCAATGATCGTTGGATAAAAGAGCTCTTCAGTGATATGTAGAACCAGTCATAGCATAAAGGAATAAATCATGGACAGCGGAGAAATAAACATTTGGAGGGCACATTAATGTGATGCTATATACAAATGTTGGGAGTACAACGTGTAGCTAAAACAGAAGTTAAAATATTGGGAGTACTACTAGTAGCTAAAAACATAGGTTAGAATGTTTTGAATATCACGAGTAGCTAAAAATAAAAATTAGAACTTTGGGAGTACCACGAGTAGCTAAACACAAAAGTTAGAATGTTGGGAGTACCACGAGTAGGTAAACACATAAAGTTAAAATGTTGGGAGTACCACGAGCAGCTAAAAACAGAAGTTAGAATGTTGTGAGTATCACGAGCAGCTAAAAACAGAAGTTAGAATGTTGTGAGTATCACGAGCAGCTAAAAACAGAAGTTAGAATGTTGTGAGTATCACGAGCAGCTAAAAACAGAAGTTAGAATGTTGTGTGTATCACGAGCAGCTAAAAACAGAAGTTAGAATGTTGTGAGTACCACGAGCAGCTAAAAACAGAAGTTAGAATGTTGTGAGTACCACGAGCAGCTAAAAACAGAAGTTAGAATGTTGTGAGTACCACGAGCAGCTAAAAACAGAAGTTAGAATGTTGTGAGTACCACGAGCAGCTAAAAACAGAAGTTAGAATGTTGTGAGTACCACGAGCAGCTAAAAACAGAAGTTAGAATGTTGACGAGTTGCGAAGAACAGAAATATTCTTTCTTACCGTCTTGACCTCTTATAAGAATATCCGAACTTCTGCTCTTAGCAACTCTGTCGTGCACACACCATTCAAAGAGGTCAAGACAATAAGAAAGTATACTTCCAACATCAGGAGGAGACAATCATCAACTTCGGTCGTGTAATGTGGGATCTACTTAATGTTTACCCGGTAAATGTGTATGGGTGTTTTGTGTCGCTAGCTTTTGGTAGAACCGCTATCCAACTTCTGCAGCGCTGGATTTGTTTAGCTATATTTGTCCGGTCAGCTACCAGTTTGGCTTACTCTTGTTGACTTGTAACCGCCAATGGCTCTTTAAAAGTGCGCAGACTGCACAAGGGAACCCTTGCTTTTAGCCGTTGTTCAAGAGGGCTAGAGATCAAATGACGTCACTACCCAGAGATCATCATCATCATTATCATCATCATGTGCCATACCCGTTGGCGCAGGCGATCATGTCCTTACACAACCTTCAACCCACAGAGCATCGCATCAGTTCTGTTGTTTACTGTTTTCCATGCCATGACACCAAGGTATCTAGTAGAGATCAGGTAAGATTAAAGAGAAGACGATGGCATTGGATAGGACACACACTGCGGAAGCCAACTGAGAGTATTACACAAAATGTCCTTTTTTGGAATCCCCAGGGGAAAAGACTAAGAGGAAGACCAAGAAATTCTTGGAGAAGACAGACAGAAGCAGAGATGAAGATGATGTTGAAGACATGGAATGATCTGAATAGAATGGCAAGAAACAGAACGACTTGGAAAGTGTTTGATGAAGACCTATGCTCCACATGGAGCTGAAAGGTAGAAGAGGAAGAAGGTAAGATTAAAGCCACAAAGAAACCACGAAATCGAGATGAACAGTTCCTACAACCCACGGTGGGTTTTGAAGCCGGGACGATCATGCCCAGTGATTGAAGCCCTACCCTTTGACCACCCAGTCTCCATGTAATGGGATGGTGCAACATCTGTAATGTCTTTTATAACTTCAAGAATCGAAGAAGATAGATGGTAGATAAAGCTACAACTTAAAACATCAATTAGCCCATATAAAATATGGTCGTGAATAAAGCTGTAGACAGTATGAAATATGAACAATAAAGCTGTAGGCAGTATGAAATATGAACAATAAAGCTGTACACAGTATGAAATATGAACAATAAAGCTGTAGACAGTATGAAATATGAACAATAAAGCTGTAGACAGTATGAAATATGAACAATAAAGCTGCAGACAGTATGAAATATGAACAATAAAGCTGTAGACAGTATGAAATATAAACAATAAAGCTGTAGACAGTATGAAATATGAACAATAAAGCTGTACACAGTATGAAATATGAACAATAAAGTTGTACACATTATGAAATATGAACATACAATGGTATAAAGCAGCTAAACCTCTACTGAAACAATACAACCTATGACGTTCTAGTCAAAGCTTTCGTCAGATACAAGATAACGATAACGAACACATACGCGAGTGGAATACTTTGATTAGAACACTAGATAGGGGGTAACGTGGAGAAATTAAACAAAACTGATACATGTTGATACAAAACAGCTTGATACATGTTGATACAAAATAGCCTGATACAAGTTGATACAAAACAGCTTGATACATGTTGATACAAAATAGCCTGATACCAGTTGATACAAAATAGCCTGATACAAGTTGATACAAAACAGCTTGATACAAGATGATACAAAACAGCCTGATACAAGTTGATACAAAACAGCCTGATACAAGTTGATGCAAAACAGCCTGATATAAGTTGATAGAAAACAGCCTGATACAAGTTGATACAAAACAGCCTGATACAAGTTGATACAAAACAGCCTGATACAAGTTGATACAAAACAGCCTGATACAAGTTGATACAAAACAGCCTGATACAAGTTGATACAAAACAGCTACAGCTGAAAATGACATGGTAGGAGGCAACAGCAGAAAATTGGTGAATATTGGTAACTGTATAAAGTTGTGGGGAGAAACGAGAAAGCTATGGATCACCAACTCCAACAAACATGATACCTAATGATAAATACATACCTGACAACGATCAGGAACTAATTAATGAATCATCATCATCATGTGCCATACCGGTTGGCGTAGGCGATCATGTCCTTCTACAATCTTCTATCTACAGTGTATCGTATCTATTCAGTTGTTGGTCTCTGTTGATTCAGTTTTAAATACTAGGACACCAAGCTATCTAGTTCTCTCTTTGTCGTCTGTGATCTCTTTCTTTCCTTTTATTTTGCCAGTTGTAACCAAGTATTTCAACTTTCCTCTTCTCATGATGTGCCCGAAAAATATTGATTGTTTCTTTTATGATGTTTTTTTATGTATACATAAATAATTACCGATAATTTCTAACTAATTATTTTTTACACTTGTAGTTTAGCTTAAATTACAAGTTGTCATTTTAAACTCTTACACTGACATTAGGACGTCAATGACATGAAAAGCTGCACGAGTTTGCTGCAGGATTTCTGTGCGTGTGGAAACATTGACAGAAGCAAACCTTGGTCTACAAGGCACAAAATGACCGTCTTATTAAGTAGTTAAGTAATATAATGTCAAAGAAGATGAATGAAATAACACAAGGAAAAATGGGTATTATTAGTGAAGAAACGTGGCAAACGAGTAATTAGGAAAACAAGGCAGTTGTGCAAGTAAAAATTTCTCGCGCGAAGCTCAACAAAGTGTTCAATTATCCTTCGTGTTTACTGCAGAGACATTTTACTGCTTTGATTGAAATCCTGTATGTGCTGGTAGCATGTATGTGTATGTGTGTGGATGCGCTGTTCAACTACTAAAATTGCTTCATGGCGAATAGGTCTACTACGCTTAATTCCTTACAGAAATAAATATTCTATATGCGATTATTGTTATTAATGTTTACTGTAATTGTTAGACTCAATAAAATACTTTCTCTCTGCAAATTATGACAATTATTTATTATTATTATTATTTTAAATATTATCATTACGGCGATTATTATTACTACACTAAAGCCAACCAAACATTTCTGCCCCATTAATCTCCACTCTAAACCAACCAAACATTTCTGTCCCATTAATCTCCACTCTAAACCAACCAAACATTTCTGTCCCATTAAACTCCACTATAAACCAAGCAAACATTTCTGTCCCATTAATCTCCACTATAAACCAACCAAACATTTCTGTCCCATTAAACTCCACTCTAAACCAACCAAACATTTCTGTCCCATTAATCTCCACTATAAACCAACCAAACATTTCTGCCCCATTAAACTCCACTCTAAACCAACCAAACATTTCTGTCCCATAAAATCTCCACTATAAACCAACCAAACATTTCTGTCCCATTAATCTGCACTATAAATCAACCAAACATTTCTGCCCCATTAATCTCCACTATAAACCAACCAAACATTTCTGCCCCATTAAACTCCACTCTAAACCAACCAAACATTTCTGTCCCATTAATCTCCACTCTAAACCAACCAAACATTTCTGTCCCATTAATCTCCACTATAAATCAACCAAACATTTCTGTCCCATTAATCTCCACTATAAACCAACCAAACATTTCTGTCCCATTAATCTCCACTCTAAACCAACCAAACATTTCTGTCCCATTAATCTCCACTCTAAACCAACTAAACATTTCTGCCCCATTAATCTCCACTCTAAACCAACCAAACATTTATGTGCCATTAAACTCCACTCTAATCAACGAAACACTTCTGTCCCATTAAACTCCACTCTAATCAACCAAACACTTCTGTCCCATTAAACTCCACTCTAATCAACGAAACACTTCTGTCCCATTAAACTCCGCTCTAATCAACCAAACACTTCTGTCCCATTAAACTCCACTCTAATCAACGAAACACTCCTTAACAAAGTTAATTCACATTTTTGTATATGATTTATATTTTACATATAAATATTTAAATCAATAGCTATTACACACATAATTGGGAGCCGGGATAGCTCAGTGGTTAGTGAACTGGACTACTAAGAACAAGAGGTCGGGTTCGATCCCGATCGACGGCTTCCAGGATTACCCAGCCTTAAATGGGTACCGGATTTTTGCTGGGAAAGTAAAGCGGCACGGGCGTAATACCGACCATATTATCCCCCAAAAACCATGTGCTGAAGATCTGTAAAAAATGTGGTCACTAACACCATATTCCCTATACCCCACTTAGCGTGACGGGGCACATTACTTTTTACACAACATAATTTTGTTGAATTATAAAAGGACTAGGACTTGAAAATGAAAAAGAAGGCGTGGCCGAGTTTTTTGTTTACAAAGAAATAACAACAATGACTCTTCTCACTAGTCCTGCTCTTCTGTTGTAAAGCTTATTTTCTATAACATTCTTAAATGTATTATATGACTTTCAAGCACTTACAAACTTTAGAATTTTACAAATTGCATTGTTCCCATTAATCTCATTAACATTACCGTAATGATTACATTGTTCCTAGTTCCCGCACAATTTAGATGACAAATCATAGAAAAGTAATGACTAAATGAGACAAGTATATAAAAAAAACAACTATTTAGTTTCGACATTTTCTAAGAATTTAATTTAAGTGTTACTTTTCATAATGTCTATGTAAATTAAATGTACAATTTGATTAAAAATATAGAAGAGTGAACAAATATTAGAAATATTTTTATTAATTTTCATCGCAATTAAATTTGTTCGGAAAACATACCCGGAAGTTTACATTCAAGATGGCCGCTCTCTTGTCGTAAACCGGTGAATACATTTCCAATTTGTGACGAAGCGACAAACTTAGTAACATAGTAAATAAAGTATGTGTCGTTTACAACTGTTGTTTTGCTGAAACTAATATATCTTAAAGTAAGAAATCTTCACTATCTTTAAAAGTAGTATTAATTTAATATTATGATTCGTAAATTTGTAGAAAAGTTATTGAATTTGTTGTTATAAATAGAACTACTTAACTTAACTACGGGTAGTCTACGGTTCAGTAGAAATTCCTAGAAATGTGATTAGATATAAAGAAATCATGCTTGGTACGGGAAACAAAACAAAAAAATAATTTAAATAAGTGCTGCTAAAACGTTAAATTGTAACACTTATTAGCACTGTGACTATTTCTTTGGGTTTGATTTTAGTTTTCCCTTTGCTAGTAATATTATTATTATTAAGTTAATTTAATTAGTTAATGATCTTGTCAGATTATATATATAAATTATTTCAGTTATTTGTAATATTGATTATATTGTAATTGTCAAATTTACTTTCTTCCTCATTTATTATTATTATTATATATTGAGCCTGCCAGAAAGACAAAGTAGTGTCAATCCAATGCGTGTACTGGTGTGTGTCGTTGTATGTGTGTAATTAAGAATAAAGATCGCAATTCTGATGAATTCATCAAACTTAAGTCTATCAGTCAAGCATTGTGCACATACACTGTTTTATGGTGTGTTTAAACTGAAATATATTAAATATATATATATATATATGTATATATATAATAGTAATAGTATTCTTGTTCTTATTTGTACCTACCATTAGTGATTTAGTTTTAAATTTAATTTAAAGAAATAATAACAAATACTTAAAACAATTTAGCTAATTACTTTTGATTGCCTCCAGTACTCGAAGTCAAAGACCTCCCTACCACACTCCACACATCTTTTCTGCTATATTGCCTTACTTATTCCTTGTAAATGTATGCGTTCCACTTTTGACACCTTCTTGCATTATCATATTATTTAATAATTCATGACATAATTAGTCTACTGGAACAAATAATTCATCTTTCTATTTTTCTAATCAAATAGCCTATTGATTTCAAGTAAATTGGTTTTTAAAGTTATAGAGTTAAAGCAATTTAGTTTGTTGGTTAGTTTCAAGCAAGCTACCTGCTTAGTGCTTGGCCCTGCATTGATTCAAGCCATGAATGTCTAATGTCTGGCATGTAACATATTATGCATATTTTGGCTATGATATTTCTCAATTCTCAGTCTTTCAGATTAACATTTTATTTTAGCATTTTGTCTAGTTTCCCTGTCATGTCTAACCCCTTTCTCTTAAATTCTGAAATATTAATTAACGATATCACCATGAATAGATGTCATGAACCATTATCAGTTGACATGCTTTTAATTGTTGATACGCCTGTCTTGCTCCTGAAATAAAACTTTGTAGCCTGCCACATCAACTGGGTCTTGGGGCTTATAGCTGAAGAGTTCCTCATGGTGTTTAACTCATCTTTGTCAACATCTTTCTGGAGTTGAAAACATATTTCCTGTAACCTGAGACAAGCATAGTGGGCAGTGCTCTAACTTACTATATGGTGAATATGGGTTAAATCCTAGCTTGAATTCAGCTAACCTACCTGAAATAAAAAAAAAATAAAATAAATACGTGGCCGAGTTATAGAAAGTAATAACAGCATAGCAGAGCACTGGGCCTCTCACCTTCAAATGGGTACCTGACTTATGACTTATGGGAAGTAATGATGACAGCACTGCCCCCCCCCCTAAATTCTCTGGCCTATTACATTGAAGTTTCTGTAATTTAACATTATATATTACAGGGCACCAATTATATTCAGTATTAATGTCTAGTTGCTATTGCATTTCTTTCTGAATGGTGGAAATATTTTGGTTGCAACTTATTCACTGTACAGCCAAATTATTTTACTTTTGGTCTGTTTTGTTTTTCTTGCTGTTGCCTTATTGTTACTCCACTTCTTCATTCACTTATGATGTTGAGTTGGCATAGTTACTTTGTCTTGTGGTTTATATCAAGCTTGATAGCTACACCTCGAAAAAGGGCCAAGCTGCAGGGCCAGACAACTTACAGAGATGATAAAGGCACTTAACGAATTTGGCATTGAAGTGATCACAGACATATGCAAGAACATATACCATGAAAGAAAAAGCCTAAAAAGAATGGTGCAGCAGAATTGGAGTGACTTTACAGCAATTAGCCAGCCACGTAAAAAAAATGTTGCTAAAAGTTATACAAGGAAGGATTCAGAATAAATTCAATGTGGAATTAGAAGAACAACAATTTGGATTTAGGAAATCAGCGGGGCAAAAGAAGCCATATTCTGCTTGAGTACATTAATTGAAAAGTACACAGAAGTAAGAAAACCAATACATGCCTCCTTCATAGACTACACCAAAGCTTTTGATAGAATACATGATAAACAACTTATAGGCTGCATAAAAGATATACATCTAGATGACACAGACATATGACTAATATGTAATTTGTACTGGGAACAAACAGTAATAATAAAATATAACAAGAAGAACTCTACACCCACGGATATAAAAAGAGGCGTAAGACAAGGATGCATCTGATGAAAAAGCTTGTTCAATCTATACACTGAGCAAATCTTTAAAAACATCACAGAGATGCCAGGCCTAAACATTAATGGAAAGATAATCAATAACCTAAGATATGCTGATGTATTACTAGCTGGAAATCCTAAAAATCTACAACAATCACCTAATGACATAAACGTGAAAAAAAATATTGATTAGATGTGAATATAAACAAGACCAAAACCATGATCATAAACAATGATAATACTCACAGCCTACAAGTGGATATCAAAGTTCAAGGAATAGATCTGGAGACAGTTCAGAGCTACAACTACCTTGGGCATACTATAACCAATGATGGAAAATGTAAAACTGAAATAAAAAAAAGAATAGGAATGGCAAAAAGAAATTCCAATGCCATTTACAATACCACCATCATCATCATGTGCCATACCGGTTGGCGTAGACAATTATGTCTTCCTCAAACTTCTATCCACCGTGCATCGTATTAATTCTGTTTGTCGACTGTTTTCCATGCCATGGCAGCAAGCTATCTAGTATTTTCTCTCTTTGTCAGCGGTGATTCTCTTTCCTTATAATTTGTCTGTTGTAACCAAGTATTCCAACTTTCCTCTTCTCATGATGTGCCCAAAAAAATATTGATTGATTCTTATGATGTTTTTTAGGAGCTCCCTTTTTGTGTTGGCCTCTTTGTGAATTTCCTCATTGGTCTTTTTAGCTGTCCAGGGAACTTTCAACATTCTTTTGAGAAATCCCATCTCTGTGGGCTCTAATTGTCTTTTCATTTATTTGTTTATTGTCCATGATTCACTTCTACAGGTAAGAATTGGTTCTATATAGCACTGATGAACTCTCTTTCTCATGTCTATTGACATAGTTTTTTGTTGCATAAGATGTTTTTCATTTTCTAAAATGCTATTTTGTCCGGAGCAAATCTGCTTTTTATTTCTGTCATGCATCTTCCATCTGATGTTATTATTGTGCCCAGGTATTTGACGCGTTGTACTTGGTTCAGATTTATCCTGCATGATGGAGACATTAGATATCTTGTTCTTCCATAGCCCTCTATTTTGTGTGCTTTGTAAAAGTTATCCTGCAGATCTTTTCCCTTAAAGGCAACGTATAGGACTTGAATCGGTGTCTTAGAACGCAAGTTTTCACCCATATGTGCTGAGCTGCCTATTCAGAAGTGTTCAGAGACTTTTGGTTAGTGTCATTTCAAGCATTGAAACTTGCGATGCGAGGTGGCATTCCTCACCTTTCCAGAGTACTATCCTGGTACCTATTTCTGCCAGCTCCTAGATCGACTGAGGGAGTATTTTTTTCCAAACATGGGTTGTCTGAATGTTGGTAACCCAGTTGGGCGGTTTTCCCAACTAGGCTACAGAGGCCCCCATCTTTTCCCTTGTCTACCTTTATCATCCTTCATACATTGTTTTTATCAGGTTAAAAAATGTATGAAGGAACAAAATGTAGTGTGGTGCATGAAGGACAGCTTACAGAAGCATTTGAAATAAGAACAGGAGTACGGCAAGGATGCCTTCTGTCTCCATTTCTCTTTCTACTGGCCATAGATTGGATTATGAAAATAACTCAAAACAACAGAAATGGGATCCAGTGGTCACTGACCAAACAACTTGATGATTTAGACTTTGCTGATGACATAGCTCTCCTATCACACAGCCACCAACAGATGCAAGATAAAATGAGTATATCTATCTATCTTTCGTTCGCCTGAAGCATTGTCTATATCTGCAATGTCGTTTTCTGTATAAATGTTACTGTCTTTTGTAATTCTTGCAGTGGCCCATATAGTTTTGTCTGTAGTGTTGTATCTATGGGCCAATGGATTTTCCTCAGTCTACTATATTCAGTGCAGTCTTGAAGTATGTGTTCAGCAGTCTGGGGCGCCTGTCCACATGTACAAGTAGTTGAGGTGCCGATCTTGAATTTTGTATACATGTGACTATGGAGTCGATTGTGTCCTGTTCTGAGACGTATAATGATAACTTGTTCATATCTATTCATATTATAAAAGGCATCCTGATTTGGGGCTTGTGGTCCTCTGATTGATTTGATTATCTGTTTCTTATGATGGTATGTAACAGGTGTATCTAGTTGTGTGCCTGTTGAACCTTCCTTTGCCAACTGATCTGCTTTCTCATTTCCTGGTATTCCACAGTGAGATGGGATCCACTGCAGGGCAACCCTGTGGTGCTTGCAGAGTTCAGTCAATAAGGTCTGCAGATGTGGTAATTTTCTGGATTGTAGTGCCTGGAGTACTGATCTTGCATCTGTCAAAAACACTACAGGCTGCGGGCTAAGATTAATGTTCAGCAGTTTTTCTATTGCTAACTTTATTGCTTGTATTTCTGCATCATAATTGTGACAATATTTCCCTGTTGCTATTTTATTCATATCCCTAGTGTTATTTGGGTATTCTATATATGCACCTGCTCCCCCATTTTTTACTGCATTCTGTGCTGATCCATCTGTATACACACGAATCCATAGGTCTTGTGGGTATTCTTCATCCAGGAAACTGAGAGTTATTGTTTTTCGCTGTAGACTATTCTGTTCCTCTTTATCAACTATTCCTTTCACTTCTGTCCGTATTTGAACTGATAATCCAGATTCCTCTGTCCAGGGAGTCTGTTCTGGTATGGGCAGTAGGGGGTTAACAGCTCTTGGCATGTCTGGTGTTTGTCTACTAATACGCTTGGCTTGGTGGATAAAACTGCTTCTCTTAAGTCGTCCCAATGCAAGATTTTGGAATCGGTCCTTCATTGGATGTCTCGGCATGCAAGCAAATTTTTCTGCCTGTATCAGCACCTTTGTGTCCCTCCGTTCTCTCAGTGCTGGTATCCTCCACAATTTCTCCATCTCTAATATTGGTGTTGATTTCATTGCTCCTGTGATGACCCTAAGTGCCTGGTTTTGTACTTTATCCAGTTCTTGAAGTGTGGTGTTTGATGCTGAACACCATGCAGATGATCCATATTCTAAATGTGGGCGTATACTCTGTTGGTAAACTTTACTGAGTATTTTCCCACTCGCACCCCACGTAGTTCCACACAGCTGAGTCACACAAAATGAGTATATTAGATGAGAGATCACAACAGCTAGGACTAAAGATTAATAGAGATAAGACCAACATTATGAGAATTAATGCAGTTGGCAATAAATAAAACTAGGAGAAATACCTCTACTAGACGTACAATCTTATATATATCTGGGCAGTAATATAGATAAAGAGGGAGGAACAGAAAACGATACCAAAATAAGGATATCAAAAGCAAGAGGAGCTTTCATTGCACTGGGAAACATATGGAAATCCAAAGAAATTAGGCTAAATACAAAACTACAAATTTTCAACTCCAATGTTAAGTCGGTTCTATTATATGGCTGTGAAACATGGAGAATAACAAAATTGACAATCACGAAGGTACAGACTTTCATTAATGGATGCTTGCGCAGAATAAAGGGATGGAAATGGCAGGACAAAGTCACTAACGTGGAATTATGGAAATGTACCGGTCAAATACCAGTGGATAAAGAAATACAGCGAAGACGATGGCGATGGATAGGACACACACTACAGAAACCAACTGAGAGTATTACACAACAGGCCCTTTTTTGGAATCCCCAGGGGAAAAGACAAAGAGGAAGACCAAGGAATTCTTGGAGAAGACAGATTGAAGCAGAGATGAAGATGATGGGGAAGACATGGAATGATCTTAAAAGAATTGCAAAAAACAGAACGACTTGGAAAGTGTTTGTTGAAGACCTATGCTCCACTGGGAGCTAAAAGGTAGAAGAGACCGTTATCATCCTGCCCTCAATTTTTCCTGTTGTTACTAAGTATTTCCACTTGTTTCTTCTCCACACATTCCCCAAAAATCTGGATTGCTTTTTCATAATGTGTTTTAAAATAGTTCTTTTTTTCTTCTGCTTTTTTTTTGTGGTATCTTCTCGATTGACTCAACTAATTCTGTCAGGCGCTGTATCTCTGTTTACTGTCCATGATTCACAACTATACAGTAGCACTGGTTCAATGTAGCATTGTAAAGGTCTCATTCTAACTTTCCATGATATTGATTTGTTGCATCTCATATCTCATTTTATTACAAATTTTCTTTTCTTGTGCGATTTTACTTCTTACCTCAATAAAAAATAACCACCATTACTTCTGTTTTTTTTTTTTTCATTTAAATAGACTCCCCATTTCTCACTTTCCTCAGTAATTGTGTCTATTAATGATTGACGTTTTTTTTTCACTTCTATTGAACATCAGTACTGTATCATCTG
Source organism: Megaustenia siamemsis (assembly GCA_032433765.1). Lineage (NCBI taxonomy): Eukaryota > Metazoa > Mollusca > Gastropoda > Stylommatophora > Ariophantidae > Megaustenia > Megaustenia siamemsis. The sequence continues at coordinate 70,810,271 of JAVIAB010000106.1, read as the reverse complement.
CATAATGACAGAGGTGAGGTGCAGAATGGCTCAGACAAAAGCAGCTTTCCAAAAAATGAGGAAGATACTGTGCAATCCATTTTGACAATAGAAACAAGAAAGAGAGTTCTTAAATGTTATGTACAGCCAGTCTTAACATATGGATGTGAAATCATAGACAATAGGACAACAGACAAGAAAATCACTGGAGGTTGTAGCAATGTGGTTTTACAGAAGAATGTTGAGAATGCCATGGACAGCTAAGAAGTGTAATGAAGACGTTCTGAAAGAGACCAAAGCAAAAAAAGAAAAAGAGAGCTAATATCCAATTTTAGGAAGAAACAATCATTATTTTTTGGTCATGTAATGAGAAGAGAACAGCTAGAATATAATGTAACAACTGGGAAAATTGAGGGATGAAGAGATAGAGGGAAGCAAAGAGAAAAGATACCAGACAGTTTAAGAGAATGGCTTGCCAGAATGTTAACAACAGAAATGATAGAAAGTTGTGGAGAGACTTGATCACCTACACCAGCAGGCTTGGTACTTGATAGTGATGATTTAATACAGTTGAGGTAGGATACCTCCTGTGTAGACAAGCACACAAATGTAGTACGATATGTCAATGTCTGGAATTCAGAAAAAACAATTCTCAAACCTTTCCATATTTTTAAAGACAAACCTGGACGCCAAACAAAAAAAAAAAATCTTCCAAATGGGAAGAAAATCTTACATGTTCATTTTTCTTCCCCAGATCCCAGTAGTATGTCTGGTTGATCTTGAGTTTTTTTGTCTTCTTGGCAGAGCATGATCTTCTCACCCTCTGGCTATGCCTTCTAGGTTTTACTAGATCTCATTAACAAATGTTAGATGAACCTCATTTTTTTTATTGGTAATGTGTATTCACTGGTATGTTATGATTTGATTGTTTAGCACTTGTATAAGAAAAGCTGTTTTTGCACTTCAGCATACATCATCATCATCATCGAGCGCCTTCTCCGCAACGAAGGTTGGCTACCATGGAGCACCATTCTGGTCTGTCTCTTGCTTTGATGGTGCAGGTTGTCATAGGCTGATTTGTCCATTTTTTGATGTTACTCATCCATGTTAGTCTTGGTCTGCCTCTGCCTCTTTTACCTTGTATTTTCCCCTTCAGGATTACTTTTCAGCATACATATTTTTCTGTATAAATACATACATAACTGAGATCCTCAAGGCAATTGATAACCATAATTTAATACACCTCTGGAAAATGTTCCTTATCATTTGGAAAGAAAGGTGCCTTATAAATGAAAAAAGGAATGATTGTTAAGATTCCTAAAAAGGGAAATCTCAAAGTTATTCTGCAAAATCATCATGAATAGAATAAAGGATTCAATAATGCATGTAGAACAAGCTGGGTTTAGTGAAAGAAGAAGCTGCCTTGACCACATTTTTATTCTAAGACTTATATTGGAGGAACACTTTGAAAAGCAAAAACCTTTTGTAATTAACTTCATTGACTTCATAAATGCATTTGACAGCATTCATAGACATTCTTTGTGGAAAATTCTGAAGCAATATAGCTTACCATGAAATATCATAAATATCAAAGACATGTATGATGGCTACACATGTGCAGTTCATACAGATGAAGGATTGAGTGAATGTTTTCCAGTAGAAACTGGGTTAAACAAGAATGTGTTTTATCGCCCGTTTTATTTGGAGTTGCTATGGACTTCTTAATGAACAAATGCTGCAGTGGTAACAAAAGCATCAAATGGATGCCCCCATTTGGGGGATCTCGACTTTGCTGATGACATAGTCCTCATCAGCCGACAGATAAAAACGATACAGGAAAATGCTAATGAACTATCATTAATGATGAAAAGCTTAATTCCAACAGATGACAGAATATACGTGAAAAACAAAACAGTAGAAGAGATTGATAACTTTGTCTATCTTGGAAGTCATATTGATCAAGAAGGAGATACCAGTTAAGAAATTAGAATCAGAATAGTTAAAGCAGCAATGTCTTTCAGAAGCCTTGAAAAGTTGTGGAAATCAAAACTCATCAGCACAAACACAAAACTTAGGCTATTCAAATCAAGCATACTATCTACCCTTACATTTGCATGTGAGAGCTGGAAAACAACAAGAGACATAGAAACAAAGTTGAACGTATTTGAAAATATATGTCTAAGGAAAATACTTGGTATAGCGTGGAACGAATTTAAAGCAAATGAGAAAATTTGAGAAGTTGCTAATCAACGATTAATATAATCAGTAATCAAGAAAAGACAATGGACATATGTAGGACATGTGATGAGAAGAGATATTAACCGAATAACAAAGTAACCCTCAAGTGTGAAACAACAGGTAGGAGGAAAAGAGGCCGACTCAGAGAAACACTGAGAAGAACATTGATGAGAGAGGCAAAAGCAGCAGGAATCGACTCCCTCAGTGCGATTGAGATGCTTGTACAGAACAGAGACAAAAGGCAAGATTTTATAAAAGATCTTTGCAAAGATTGAGACTGCTAGAAAAAAAAATTAGAAAAAGAGATAGAGTATCTGGGTCTATGCCCTATCGGCCAACCACGAGTATCTGGGTCTATGCCCTATCGGCCAACCATGGCTTGAAAGGTCAATAGATACATATTTTAAATAAGAATAGAGATAGAAAGTCATACAAATGAGTCCAAAAAAGTTTTGCTTTTCAAATTACCCTGTATGGTGTCCAATTTTTAGAAAAATTCTTACAAATTAATGGTTCTGTTCATGGAATCAGAATTACTGCAGTCGGAAATTACCATTTCTGCTCCACTTATGTCACAGCTCGACAAGCCAGAACTCGCTGCAAATTCTGGTTTTTTTTTAAGGTTGATTATCTTGGAGTCCTAATCGCTTAAAGGTAATGGATTCCAAATGATTTCTATCGAATAGTGAGTGCACTGTCACTTTCTTGCTCCAGTTTCCTAGAAAACACACATTTAAAACAAAGAAAGCAACTGAAACAGTGCGACTACATTAATCACTGCAAAAACAAGACGATATACAGCCAATTTGATTATGCTTTGTTGGTTGGTGCTAGGAGGGTTGAACTCCAGTCTGAGCCAAAGCGGTTGCCTGGGCGGGAGTTTCAAGTGACATCACTGAAATGAGAGTGTCCACAGTCACTTCCAACTCTAAGTCACTTGAATGAATAGGAACAAAAACATCTAAAAACTGTTTTAGTGTTTGAACTCTCTAAAAAGACATGCAGTAATGGTCACTATCTTTCTCAGAAGAAATTACAAATTAAGGGAAACTCTTCCCTTAGGGAAGGGTTGAATTCAATGAACTTGCTGGACGGAAGTGTCTTGAGTTCAGCAGCCTTATGGGTGGTCTATAGTAAAACATACAAATATGCCAACACATAGTTGAAGTGCAGCATTTGAAGTCTTTATTTTTTTATTTCTCACTTCATTTTGCCTTTCTGCGTCAAGTGATAGTTTGTGGTATTTTGCTCATCAGTTCATATCTTTTGCTTCTTTTGTCAAGTTTCAAATTGGGTTCAAGTGTTCCTTCTATCTCGTTTGATAATGCTCTCACAATCTATTGTTTTAATAGCATTTGTTGATAATTTTGTGGATTATGATTAGTTGGTTCTGTACTGTTAAGTGTTTGAAGTGAAGCATACAAAATTGATGTTTTAAATGTTCATTAAAAATAAAGAGTACAAAATGCATCTGATTGGTTAATTTATAGAAGATTATATTGTAAATGTAATTGTAATGTACACCAAATGTTCTTTGCTCTTGGAGTAACACAGCTACACTTGATTTTAAAATAATTGTTTCAGATGAAATGACAATATAATTTTATATAAATTAGGTATACATAGATCTTTCTTGTTTCTGTTGAGATTTTCTTAAAGTCTTAAATCCATACAAAGTTAACAATATCTTCTTTTGCAAACACTCCATGAAGATGACATTTTCAGATGGAATTTGACATCTAGAAATATAGCAAATTTAGAAGTAATAGCCATCTTGAGATCATAATGGACAGAATATATCAGTCAACTCTATGATGATGAAAGACCAGAGTTAAACAATTCAAACAAAGACACAAGACCACCAATTATGCAGAGTGAAGTGGAGGACACAATTCAACACATGAAAAGAGGCAAAGCTCCAGGTCCCGACAATATAACAATCGAAGAGATAAATGCATTAGGAGAGCTGGGAGTACAAGTCATAACAAAACTACTCAATGACATATAAAACACTGGACACATACCCGAAGATCTACTAAAATCTATCTTTGTAGCCATACCGAAGAAGTCAGGCACCACTGATTGTGAAGACCATCGCATTATTAGTCTCATGAGCCATATGACGAAAATATTACTAAGAATCATCATGAGGCATGTAAGAAACAAAATAAAACCAGAAATAAGTAAGGAACAATGTGGATTCGTGGAAGGAAAGGGCACCAATAATGCAATATACATCTTAAGAACATTGATAGAAAGATCTATAGAGGTAAAGAAAGATCTATATATGTGTTTTATAGACTACACAAAAGCATTTGACAAAGTAAAGCATGTGGAAATAATCAATATGCTGGAGAAATTAAACATTGATGGCAAGGATCTGCGAATCATAAAAAACATGTACTGGCAACAAACAGCAGCTATACGAATTAACAACCAAACAGGATAATTTCAATACATAAATCAAGGAGTCAGACAAGGTTGTGTTCTGTTGCCGGATTTGTTTTCACTTTACAACGAACATATTATGAGATCAATAGTAGACAAAAAAGGAATTGAAGTCAATGGTCACAACATAAATAATTTGCGATGTGCGGATGACACAGTCTTAATAGCAGAGACAGAGAATGAACTACAATAAATGATAGACATAATAGTAAAAGAAAGTAGCAAAAAAGGTCTCAGTCTGAATAGTAAGAAAACAGAAGTAATGGTCATATCGAAGAAACAATCATCACCAGCATGCAGCATAAAAATAAAAAGGACAAATTTGAAACAAGTACAACGCGTCAAATACTTGGGCATAATAATAACATTGGATGGAAGATGCACCACGGAAATAAAAAGTAGAATAGCTCAGGCTAAAATAGCATTTCAGAAAATGAAAAAATCTTATGCAACAAATCTATGTCAATAGAAATGAGAAAGAGAGTTCATCGGTGCTATATAGAACCAATTCTGACCTATGGAAGCGAATTATGGACAGTTGACGAACAAATGAAAAGACAATTAGAGGCCACAGAGATGAGATTTCTCAGAAGAATGTTGAAAGTTTTCTGGACAGCTAAAAAGACCAAAGAGGCCAACACAAAAACGTAACTGCTAAAAAACATTAGAAAGAAACAATCAACATTTTTCGGGCACATCATGAGAAGAGGAAAGTTGGAATACTTGGTTACAACTGGCAAAATAAAAGGAAAGAGAGATCACGGACAACAAAGAGAGAAAATACTGGATAGCTTGGTGTCATGGCATGGAAAGCAGTCAACAACAGAACTGATACGATGCACTGTAGATAGAAGATTGTGGAAGGACATGATCGCCTACGCCAACCGGTATGGTACATGATGATGATGATGAGAGATCATAATCTATCTATCTATTGTCCTTTGGAGCTGAAAATGGCACATAGTGCAAAAATTCTAGACTCATATAGCCCAACGATATTTGCTATTAAGTGTCAGACTTTGCAAAGGACCTGCATTGTGTCTTGGACATGCCTCTATTCTGGATGAGCCTCTCAAACTCAGCAAGGGTGCTTGCTTGTGTTCACCCGATGACTAAAGGAGCACACCTCTTCTTCATCTGCGCTTAAAATGATGTTAAGTGGACGTGTCTGCTTTGTATTGTGGTTTGTAGCATAACTGTGATATTTATGCCTTTTGGCCCAACACATCCGACTCCAGCAGACATTTTTGAGTACCGGGTTGTCTTCCCTCTTTGATCCCTACTCGCTTGTCCAGACTATAGTCTGATACTAGAGGCAACACGGAGAGGCGGAGCAGGGTCTGGATGGTTCTGATTCATTGATCCTGATGCAAGCCATCACCTGTGGGTCACTGACAACTTCCAGCTCTGCTGCTGTGAGGCACCCTTCGCCTTCAGCTAGGGCGCTGAATCCCACTTGGGTTCCTGCCTGTGTTCCTTTTAATGTTTCTCTAGGTCCTGCTTTTTTTGTTTTGCCCACTGTTTTCCATTTGAGGGCTTGTTTTGAGATTCTCTTGTTGCCTCTTCTCATCACATGACTAATATTTGGCCACCTTCTTTTTATTATACATGATATTTTTTTGATGCATTGCCATTTCTCTTATTTCAGCACTAGTCTTTTATTCAGTCCATGGTATGCTATATATTTTTGTGTGACATCTGTTTTTAAATATATCTATTTTATTTTCTATTCCTTTAGTTGTTTCATGGTGGCCGAGTAGTTAGTGTACTCACTTACAGATCAGACGGGTCCAGATTCAATCCCCCAGAAGTGGCGGATTTTATTTTGGTCCAACAACTTCCCAGGGTTCACAGAATCTCTAAAATGGGTACCAGTGATTTTTCTGGGAAGTAATAGCGGCCTGACTTGATACTGACCAAATCACCCAAAAATATCCTGTGGTCATGAAAAAATATTGTCATTAACACTATATTGCCCATACACCTAGCAAGGCCTAGACGGAATCTTTACTTTTCTTTTGTGTTGTTTTCTGAAGAAAATAATGCATCTAATTAGACCATTAGTGTGTTTATACGATAATGTGAACCATGCTTTAAGATACTAAAAACTGTATTATGTGTTTGACATATTAAATATGTGGATTTTTCCTTGCATTATGTTCAGTCATGTGATCTATTACATTTTATTTGTATGTTTTTAAAAAACCAAATAAAAGGTATCCATCATGCCTTGTGTAATATGGCAGATGTGTCCACCCATATTTTGTCAGAGTCATAAACATAGATCACCTGCTAGGTCTCCTACACTCCCAGACTGACCACAGGGTCTTTTTTCTCTATCTTCAGCACATCAATGTTTGGTACTGCTTTCTTCACCTTGTTGTTTTTTTTTTCAGGATTAGTGAATCTTTCCTCTTAGCTTTTTCCGTACGTTTCGATAATCCTATTTCAGTCGCATAAGTTTAGCCATAGAATGCATCATTCTCAGTTTGATTCATGCAAACCGTCATCAAACCGTATTCTTCTTACATGTCTTGTATCATCTTGGTATTTGTGGCAAACGAAAGATAGATAGATCTTGGTATTTGTGAAATCTTTATCCTTGTTCAATTATCTAATAATTCATATACAATGTGTTATGTGTTAGGTAAAGATAGAACTGAAACTAAGAATGGCAAAATGTTACATCCTCTCAATATTCCTGTATGGTGCAGAAACATGGACATTAGACAAGAAAACAGAACAGAAAATTGAAGCCTTTGAAATGTGGATTTATAGAAGAATAGGTAGAATTGGATGGAAAGAAAAGATAACAAACGATGAAGTTTTAAACCAACTGAAAATAAAAAGAGAACTACTAAATACAATTAAGACAAGACAAATGAAATTTTTGGGGCATGTTAAAAGACACAACAGCCTACTAAAAGTAATATTGAAAGGGAAAATACTAGGTAAAAGAGGCAGAGGCAGACCAAGACTAACATGGACGAGTAACATCAAAAAATGGACAAGTCAATCTATGACAGCCTGCACCATCAAAGCAAGAAACAGAGTAGAATGGCGATCCATGGTAGCCAACCTTCGTTGCGGAGAGGGCACTCAATGATGATGAAAGATAGAACATGTAGATTGATATTTAAAGCCAGGAAAAATTGTGTTTATCTGAAATCTCGTCCGTTGCATTAATAAAAACTTTTGGTACTGAAAGAATTAAGTCTGGATCAAAGTTTCCACCCCCTAGATGGATTGTCCTCTTGGAGGTGCTGTGTTACATCATAAGATGCCACCCATCTGGCGTCTCTTATCAAAGGTTTTTGTGTTTAAAGAGGAAAGGAGTGATGTTATGGTGCCTCATTAATATTGCTTCTGAAGGAAGTTGATATCTTTCAATAGAAACTGGTGGTGTCTGGACACTTTTTAGTAGAGGCTGGTGGTGTCTGGACACTTTTTTTAGTAGAGGCTGGTGGTGTCTGGACACTTTTTAGTAGAGGCTGGTGGTGTCTGGACACTTTTTAGTAGAGGCTGGTGGTGTCTGGACACTTTTTTAGTAGAGGCTGGTGGTGTCTGGGCACTTTTTAGTAGAGGCTGGTGGTGTCTGGACACTTTTTAGTAGAGGCTGGTGGTGTCTGGACACTTTTTAGTAGAGGCTGGTGGTGTCTGGACACTTTTTTAGTAGAGGCTGGTGGTGTCTGGACACTTTTTTAGTAGAGGCTGGTGGTGTTTATGTGCTTTTAGAGTAGAGGCTGGTGGTGTTTATGTGCTTTTAGAGTAGAGGCTGGTGGTTTGGTCACTTTTCCACAGAACGAGTCTTTCTTCCATCTAAAGGAAGACTTAAATATCCTAGCGATAAAACAGAAAAATATAAAGAGCAGAAGAAGCAAAGAGAAGATCCTGGCCAGGCTGACAAAATGATTCACTGGCAGAGTCCTAGTGAAGTAATGAACCGGTTAATCAAAATATGCGCTTCAGCAATAAATCTACTAATGAGAATAACGTAGATTAAAAAGTGATATATGTATATAGTGGTGTGCGGACAAGACAAGATTACACGAGTCAAAGTTTTATACTAAAAAAAGACTTCAGCGGGAGACATATACAAGCAAAGCACGTTACATATAAAGCTGTAGAAAGAGGTGACCAGTGTGGATCGAAAACGTTGGTATTCTCGGCAGTGTCTGCTGTGTGAAACAAGCTTCTTGGAGGTATATTCTTGTAACTGCAATAAGTGTACCACCGAAAACAGTTTAGATACATTCCAAATGAAAGCTCGTTAAAAACTGATCTGAGACAAAACTTAAACCCCCTACGCACCCCCCCCCCCCTTTTCCCAACCAAAAAAAAAACCACAAAACAAAAAACTTAATGTTAAAAACTGTTCCAGACAAAACTACCAGGAATATATTAGCGACACAGATGGCCATAAAAGACAATAAGTACAGCGGTGAAGGGGAGGCGGTATGAGTGTTGTGCTCGGGTGCAATAAGGTTGTTGTTCTTGTGGAATTACCGTCTACTTCATGCTATGTAATGTATAGGTAATATGGTATTAATGCCCATATTTTTCTATTGGCCAGAAGCTCATTTTTAATGGTGTGGCCAGTTACACGCCATGTCGCCTTACTTCCCCAGTGCAAATATCACCAGAGATTTGATGATTATGATGAAGGACGTTGCAACAAGTTAAACCATTAATTTATCTACGAGAAGATTGCGTCAGCTGGGGATGAAGATTGATATTCTCAGAGCGGAGCGATTCCTATACTTCTTTCTTTCCTAATTTTGTCTTTCAGCGTTGAGGTGAAATATAATTTCTGGTCGTTTGCTCTTCTGTTGACCTCTGTTGTTATGTTTCCTTCTTCTTCTTCTTTCCTTCCTCATCTGCCTTTCAGCGACGAGGGGAGATATAATTTGCGGTCTTTTGCTCTTCTGTTCGCCTCTGCTGCTGTTATGTTTCCTAGTGCTTTTAATATTCTATCGATCCACCGTTTTCGTGGTCGACCTTTGAGTCTGGTATTCTCACAACGTTTATTGAAGGCGCGTTATGTTGTGTTTTGATCTTTCTGCCTTGTTACGTGGCCAAACCATTTTATCTGTTGTTACTTTTATATTCTATGGGGGGGGGGCGCTATTCCTAGTTATTTTTCTCAGTTCTTAATTTCTGATCTTATCTCTCAGACTGTTTCCTGTCATTAGTCTGACACATTTAATCTCAGTAGAGGTTATTTTTCTTAATGTTCTTGCATCTAGGTCCAGGTCTGGCATTGATAGCACAACGTTGGGATGAAGATTGTATTGTACAGTGCTCGTTTTGCCTCTACAGTTATTTCCTTTGTTGGACAATAGTAGTGATAACTGTTCAATAATTTGACAAGCTTTGTTGCATCTTGATTCTATCTTTGCTGTTTGTGAACGTGTGTCTAACACACTTCATCTCGGTAGTGGTTATTTTTTACTTCTTCATATTGTTCTGGGCGCTAGAGTCCAGGTCTGACATTTAGACGCATGGGTGGTATTGTCAACCGGCATCGAACTGGCCCAACTAGTCGATACCTAATGATAAACACTTTCAGGAGATCGGAAACTAAATGTGTATGTCCATATCATCATCATCATGTGCCATACCGGTTGGCGTAGGTGACCATGTCCCTCCACAATCTTCTATCTACAGTGCATCGTATCAGTTCTGTTGTTGACTGCTTTCCATGCCATGACACCAAGCTATCCAGTATCTTCTCTCTCTGTCGCCCGCAATCTCTCTTTCCTTTTATTTTGCCAGTTGTAACCAAGTATTCCAACTTTCCTCTTCTCATGATGTGCCCGAAAAATGTTGATTGCTTCTTTCTGATGTTTTTTAAGAGCTCCCTTTTTGTGTTGGCCTCTTTGAGAACTTCCTCATTGGTCTTTTTATCTGTCCAGGGAACTTTCAACATTCTTCTGTATGTCCATATGCAGTGATGATAATCCCAACATATAAAGAATAGTACTGACCTGATTGACAAAATGTCCTTCTACGGGGAACGCCATTTTGATTTGCTGAAAAGATCGATGTTTCTTATAAGAATTACGTGTCGTCCACTAATCACAGTGAACGATATTACATATTGATATTCCTATTCTTTCTGATATTACTAAAGTCCGAATAGTCTCATAGTTATTCCATTATGAATCCCCATGAAGCATAGAAAGAATACATTTATATTAACGTTTTTATGTTTTATAAATGTTGTATGCGTGATTTATTTTCCTCTTCATAAAATACTATCAAGTCCGCGTGCAGTGCTCACAGTCTTTCTTTTCCCAGATTTTCCATTTAGATTACCCACGCTCGTCTGCTATGAGTGGCATAGATAAATATAAAATTTGTAGAGAAACATAAACGGAAGGTCATAGAATTAGAAAACGAGATCAGCATCTTAGAATTTATCGATGATGTTTTGAGATCCACTTCCGCTTTTACCGCTGGCTTTCTATTGGTCAGATTGGAATGGTGCATACCAATTAATCACTATCGGAGATGGGCTCATGGGAAGCCCGGAGTAGAACTGGTCCCATCACACATGTTCTGGTTCTAAAGGGATATTCCTGATTGTGTCTTCAAACTGGAAATTATGTTCGGCGGGTCCAATTTTGAGTTTGATGAACCCGGCAAATTGCTGATGTAATGATACTGGGAGAAGTATCATCAAGGGAGTGCCAAGGACTGGTGTACAAAGTTAGACAAACACGTTTTAGGGGGGTGGGATTTTAAAGATCTTTGGTGGATTAATGTGCGGATGGTTGTAGACGATTCTGAAGCAATTTTGAGTAGTGGAGGTTTGGGTCTAAAACTATTTTTGGTGAAGTCGGAGTATGAAACAATTTGGGGGGAGTCAGAGTATGAAACAATTTTGGGGGAGTCAGAGTATGAAACAATTTTGGTGGAGTCAGAGTGTGAAACATTTATGGGGGAGTCAGAGTGTGAAACATTTTTGGGGGAGTCAGAGTATGAAACATTTTTGGGGGGAGTCAGAGTGTGAAACAATTTTGGGGGAGTCAGAGTAGGAAACAATTTTGGTGGAGTCAGAGTGTGAAACAATTTTGGTGGAGTCAGAGTGTGAAACAATTTGGGGGAGTCAGAGTGTGAAACAATTTTGGGGGAGTCAGAGTATGAAACAATTTTGGTGGAGTCAGAGTGTGAAACATTTTTGGGGGAGTCAGAGCATGAAATAATTTGGGGGAGTCAGTGCATGAAACAATTTTGGGGGAGTCAGAGTATGAAACAATTTTGGGGGAGTCAGAGTATGAAACATTTTTAGGGGAGTCAGAGTGTGAAACATTTTTGGGGAATACGGGTGAAATCATTTTATGTGATATGAGAGTCTGACATAATTTTTGTGTGAAAATAGAGTCTAAAATAATTTTGGCTGGAGTCAGATTCTGAAATCTGTGGATGGGGTCAGAATCCGAGGCAGTTTTGGTTGATGTCAAAGTATGAAACATGTTTGTGTGGCGTCACATTATGAAATAATATTATAGGAAGAGTCACATTATGAAATAATTGAGTGTGGGGTCACTTTAGGAAGTAATATTAGGAAGAGTCACAGTATGGAATAATTTTGTGTGGGGTCACGGTTTGAAATAATTTTGTGTGGGGTCACGGTTTGAAATAATTTTGTGTGGGGTCACGGTTTTAAAATAATTTTGTGTGGGGTCACATCATGAAATAATGTTAGGAAGAGTCACAGTATACATTTTTGGTTGAGTCACGCATTATAAAACAATTTTAGGAAGTCACACATTATAAAACAATTTTAGGAAGAGTCACAGTATACATTTTTGGTTGAGTCACGCATTATAAAACAATTTTAGGAAGTCACGCATTATAAAACAATTTAGGAAGAGTCACAGTATGAAATAAGATTGTGGGCTCAGTCAAAGTATGAAATAAATTTAGTTGGAGTCACCAAAAAGTAGAGAAGCCTGAATTAGTATTACAATGTTGACATAATATATATGTTGAACGTTCATTGAGTCAGGTACACATTTTTGACAGAGTCAGCAAGCAAACATGTCCAGAGAAAAATATGATAATTCAAGCAATTTATTTGTTGAGTCACTCAAAATTGCTTTAACTTCACTTGTAGTTACCCCTATACCACTCCAAATTATTAATATTGTGCGCAAGAAAATTCTGGCTACTCAAAAGTGATAAAAAAAAAAAAAAAATGTAAAGTACCCCCAGTCACGACAAATGGCGTATAGGGAAATATGGTGTTAGGGACCCTATATTTTACAGACCTTCAGCACCTGATTTTGGGGTACTGTGGTCGGTATTACGCCCGTGCTGCTTCACATCGAATATGTTATGCTTCTGCTAGAAACGATTCCTGCTCCACCTAAAATTATTAATACTTTCTTCTTTTTCTTTTCTCTTTTCACTGATACCTAAAAGGTGTCGTGGTTTATATCATTTGTCGTTCTTGAGCTGCTCGAACTGTCTGAATTAGTGATTTTCCTTTGTTGTTACATGTCTCTGTCACTGCATCTATCCATCTTCTTCTGGGTCCTCCTCTTGGTCTTTTTCCATGCATTCTCGAGAAGAACGCCATTGATGGTGATTGGTGAGGATTCATTCTGACCAGGTGGCCAAACCATTTAAGTTGTTGTTGTTCTATATATTCTTGGCAGGGTTTTGTTCCTACCATTTTTCTGATGGTTTCATTTGGTATTCTATCTCTTCTTGTGTTGTTTGTTACTTTTCTCAAGCATCGCATCTCACATGTGTTGATCTTTCTTAAATGTGATTTAGAAAGGGTCCATGTTTGACTTTCATAGCACAAAGTTGTTATGAAAATGCTATTTATCTTTTTTTTTTGTTTAGCTGGCATAGAAATGTTTGTATGTCTTAGCAATGATGAAAGCTGGTATGTGACAGCGTTTGCTTTTTGTATTCTCATGTCAATTTCTATTCATACTTTACAGAAAGAAAATTAAATTATTTTGAGCTATCATCTATTATATTCTTACTATTATCACTCAGAGGGAGACGCGATAGCTCAGTGGTTAGTGAAACTGGACTGCAAAGGACAAGAGGTAGGGTTCGATCCCAACTGACGGCTTCTGGTTCACCCAACCTTTAATGGGTACCGGATTTTTTTCTGGGAAAGTAAAGCGGCACGGGCGTAATACCGACCACATTACCCCAAAAATCATGTGCCGAAGGTCTGTAAAATGTATGGTCACTAACACCATATTCCCTATACGGCACTTGGCGTGACGGGGCACTTACTACTACATTATAACTCAGACTTCAGCAAAAATGACTGAGTCCATGTAATACTGTAATTACACATTCCATGAAAGACTACTCATACTCTTTGCGCTATCACACACGCTCTGTAAAAAGTTGCTCATACTCCACTCAAATGTCACACATATACTCCACCCAAAAATTGCTCATTCTCCTCTAAATGTCACACACGCTCCACCAAATATTGCTCATATCAATACACTCCACCAACAATTACCCATGCTCCACCAAAAATTACTCATGCTCCACTCAATATCACATTCCACTCAATATCACACATACACTCCACCAAAAATTACTCATACTCCACTCAATATCACATACACTCCACCAAAAATTACTCATACTCCACTCAATATCACATACACTCCACCAAAAATTACTCATACTCCACTCAATATCACACATACACTCCACCAAAAATTACTCATACTCCACTCAATATCACACATACACTCCACCAAAAATTACTCATACTCCATTCAATATCACACATACACTCCACCAAAAATTACTCATACTCCATTCAATATCACACATACACTCCACCAAAAATTACTCATACTCCACTCAATATCACACACACACTCCACCAAAAATTACTCATACTCCACTCAATATCACGCATACACTCCACCAAAATTACTCATACTCCACTCAATATCACGCATACACTCCACCAAAAATTACTCATACTCCACTCAATATCACACATACACTCCACTAAAAATTACTCAATACTTTTTTCAAATATTTGGATACAACTAAAAACAGCTCGTATACAAATTAATAATACCACTCCTCCCATCTTTTCCCACCTCAGAAATGAATAAATAATTGTGGAGACAATAAGTTACCTCCACAATAATTTCTCCATTGCCACTGCCCATGATTGCATAGCTCTGGGTGAAAATATACTCGCTTCAGCTATAGATTTGTGTGTTTCCTACTTCAACTTAAAAAAAAAACATCAAGTACCATGTCTGCTGGCGTTGGTGATCATGTCCCTCCACAACTTTCGATCTGGACAGTTATTTATCATTTCTGTTGTTCACCTTCTGCCAAGCCATTCTCTTTAATTAAGCTGTCTGGTATCTTTTCTGTTTCCCTCTGTCTTTGCACAATAATGGGTCGTCGCTTAAAAAAATAGCGAGCCCAAAAAAACATAACAAGGAAATTTAAATGAATTTCTCCATTGCCACAGCCCATGATTGCAAGCTTGCATTGCTGTGGTAGAAAACATACAAGATTCAGCTATAGATTTGTGTGTTTCCAACTTAAATAGTGAGCCTAAAAAAACATAACTAGAAAATTGAACTGAATTCCTCCATTGGCAAACCCTCACTTACTAATGTTGAGTCAAGATTTGACAAGATTCATTAAATGTATTCGTTTCTCTGCAACAGGACTCATAAGAAATTGAGTCAGACTGAAGATTATTTGAAATGGCCTAAACTTAACTGATTGTACCAGACCCCCCGAAGAAAAAAAGAAGACAAATCAATAACGGTTATGATGGTTATCTTTCACCCCCCAGGCAAATTCATTCCTCGGGGCTAGGACTTGTCAACGTTCCACACAGATATTGAATTTGGTTCAAATTAAATTCTATCCACATTTTAAAATTCATGGTCTGGAAAGATTTAACTTTTATCTTTTCCTTAGTTGAGAGGGCCGGGCACAGAATTAACAAACAGAGAAAGGGGGTCTGATGTTTCCCAGTGTGTGTACTGATTACAGATCTGCGCAGTCACTGAGATTTTGATTACTTTTTTTTGCAGTGTTAACTACAATTTTAGTTTCTCTATTTCTCGTTTCCTTACATTTCGGTTAATAATTCCTCAATTTTGAATTGGCGTACCATGAATGGAAATACTTTAGGCGTTGATGTGTTTTGTGCACAAAAAGGTTTTGACTTCATGGTTAACTTTGTGTGTATTTACATTGATAATAATACTGTATTGTTTTTTTCTTGTATTTTTAGTGTTATTATTAATAGTGTTGTTGTTGTTTAGTTTAAAAAAAATGTGAGGGGTATTTAACTTTGGGTGTCATAAAAATGATGTATCATCATCTGTGTCAGACCTGCATGTGTCATCATCATCATCATGTGTCATATCGGTTGGCGTAGGCGATCATGTCCACAATCTTCTATCCACCGTGCTCTCTATGTCGTCCGCGATTTCGCTTTCCCTGTATTTTGCCAGTTGTAACCTAGTATTCCAACTTTCCTCTTCTTATGAGTGCCAGAAAAAATGTTGATTGTTTCTTTCTGATGTTATTATGAGCTCCCTTTTTGTGTTGGCCTCTTTGAGAATTTCCTCGTTGGCTTTTTAGCTGTCCAGGGAACTTTCAACATTCTTCTGATAAATCACATCTCTGTGGCTTTAATCGTCTTTTCATTTGTTTGTTTACTGTCCATGATTCTTTTCATAGGTCAGAATTGGTTCTATATAGCATAGATGAACTCTCTTTGTCTCACTTCTATTGACAGATTTGTTACATAAGATGTTTTTCATTTTCTGAAATGCTATTTTGGCCTGAGCTGTTCTGTTTTTTTATTCTGTGGTGAATCTTCCATCTGATGTTTTCTTGTACCTAAGTATTTGACGAGTTACACTTGTTTCAGATTTGTCCTGTTTACATTTATGTTGCATGGTGGTGTATGTGATTATGTTTTAACATAATAAATTATTATTTTTGTTAACTTCCTACAACATCTAGTTAAACTGTCTGGTATATTTTTTCACTGTTACCGTCTTTCTCAAATTCGCTCATTTTTTTTTGGTTGGATACGTGGCCAGCATTACGCCAGATCCCACAATCAATCTTTGGTTGTCATTTTCAGAGTCTTCCTCTTCTTTCCCTCCTTAATTTGCCTTTCAGTGTGGAGGGAGACGTAATTTGCGCTCTTGTTGGTTTCTCTTGATGTATTGTCTAGTTTTTATATTCATCAATTTATCTTTTTTTGAGATTGGCGCTTAGGTATGGGGATCTTGTTGTGTTATGTTTTTATATTTCTGTCTTATCACGTGGCCAACACATTTAACGGTGGTTTTTTTTTTTAAATGTAATCAGTGACGGGAATTATTTCTAGCTTTTTTCTCAATTCTTCATTTCTGATATTATCTTTCAGGCTGTTTCCTGTCATGTGTTTAACATCTCATTTTGGTAGTGGATATTTTTCTGATTGTTTTTTTAGTCTATGTAGTCCAGGACTGTCATTGTAGCAGCACAACGCTGGAATGAAGATTGTATTGTAGAGTGCCCATTTTGCCTCTAGAGTTAGATCCTATTTGGACAGCAGTTGTGATAGCTGTCCGATGATTTGACAAGCTTTGTTGCGTCTTGAGTCTATTTCTATCTATCTATCTATTGACCTTTCGAGCCGTTGCCGGCCCATAGGACGTAGACCAAGATACACCTTCTCAATTCTCATATATGAATTTTTGTTCTAGCAGTTTTCTTTTAAAGATTTTTTTTATCAAATCTCGCCATTTGTCTCTGTTCTGTGCTAGCAGCTCTATCTCATTCAGGGAGCCGAATCCTGTTGCTCTTGCCTCTCTCATCAATGTTCTTCTCAGTGTCTCCCTGGGTCTTCCTCTTTTTTCTCTTACCTGTTGTTTCCCATATGAGGGCCTGCTTTGCTATTCGGTTATTATCTCTTCTCATCACATGCCCAACATATGAATAGAGTCTATTTCTGCTGCTTGTGAATTATCATTTGTCATTAGACTTCCTAGATATTTAAATCTTGTATTGGTGAATTTCAAATAAATGTCAGGTACCCCAAGTCTTCCTCTTTTTCACCCGATAAGTGGATGCGCTGTGTCGCTAGTTGACGGCAACATCATGATATCTGCCTTTCGGTCCGGCAGATCCGTCTTCTGCTTGGATGAGTAGATTTTTGCCTGGGCAGCAGCCATTTTTTGTGCGGCTCTTTTAGATTTGAACTGCCAAATGTTCTTTAACGTGCGCAAGTGCACACGAGCCCTCCTGTTTTTCGCCGTTTTCCGAGTTATCTAGAATCGGACCTCAGTACACAGAAACATGGGGAGGCTAAAATCCACGAAGAAACCATGAATTCGATTTTTTTTTTTTGGGGGGGGGGGGGGGGGTTTAAAATCTCACTGCCTGGTGTAGGGATCGAACCCCTGGACCTTCTTGACCAGAGGCAAACATCTTATCGCTAGACCACCCAGTTCCCAAACAATTTGATTCATTTTGGGGATTGGTCTTGGACTTTCCAGATCACAAGATGAGAGCGTTAATCATTTTGTTACCCACGGCTTTTAAGTCAAGGAGATTGGATCCTTAATCAAATCGAAAATGTACAGCTATAAATACAGTTATTGCTTAGTAGTCTAACATTGTCATAACTTTATGTCGTACAAGTTTATGTTGCGGGGCTTAATTTGCAAAATGGTAAAAAAAAATGAAAAGGAAAGAGAGAGATGGCTGTTCTATCTCCTGATGCACTGAGATTCATATAATTCAACTTTAGACATGTAAGATATGAGACAACATGTAAGTTATCTAAAACGTATGAAATACATATACGTATGTTATATGTAGTTGCATGTGTTTGTATCTATCAAGTACAGACATGTAGATATTGAGTCTATATATACATATATTTTGTGAATTATCTACTTCACAGGTTCAAGATACTGATCTGTGTGCAATCTACATCACCAGGCATCAATAGAATCAAAGGTAATTTATGTGTGAATTATAGATATTTCTTATTTACTTCTACCCTACCTTCTACCTTCTTGGTCTCTTGCACTGTGAGAGGATACATGCAGCTACATGTTTCTCTTTATTTTACATATGATTTTTTAAACTTACTATGTTGTAGTTGCAATATAGAGCAATTCTCACATATGGAAGTGAATCATGGACAATAAACAAAATAATTTCATGCAAGTAGAGGCCCAGATGGGATTTCTTAGAAGAGTGTTGAAAGTTGCCTGGACAGCTAACAAGACTGATGAGAATATTTTTAAAAGGTCAACCATAAATGGAGAACTCATAAAACATCAGGAAAACAATCAATATTTTGTTAGCACATTGTGAGAGGTGGAAAGTTGGAATACTTGGTTACAGCTGCCGAATATATAGCAAAATTATCATCACAGATGACAAAGAGAGAAGATACTAGATAGCTTAGTGTCATAGCATGGTAAACAATCAATAACAGAATTGATACGATGCACTGAGGATAGAAGGAGCTGCGATAGCTCAGTGGTTAGTGAACTGGACTACAAAGGACAAGAGGTAGGGTTCGATCCCAACTGACGGCTTCTGGATTCACCCAGCCTTAAATGGGTACCGGATTTTTTCTGGGAAAGTAAAGCGGCACAGGCGTAACCTACCACATTACCCCAAAAATCATGTGCTGGAGGTCTGTAAAATTTATGGCGCCAACACCATATTCCTTTTACGCCACTTGGCGTGACGGGGGGTACTTTACTTTCTTACTGAGGACAGAGAATATTGGAATAACATGATCATCTACGGGAGTCGCGATAGCTCAGTGGTTAGTGAACTGGACTACAAAGGACAAGTGGTAGGGTTCGATCCCACCGACAGCTTCCGGGTTCACCCAGGGTCCCAGATTTTTTTCTGGGAAAGTGAAGCGGCATGAGCATAATACCGACCACATTACCCCAAAAATCATGTGCCGAAGGTCTGAAAAATTTATGGTCACTAACACCATATTCCCTATTCGCCACTTGGCGTGACGGGATACTTTACTTTTTTTTTTAATGATCATCTACGCTAACTGGTGTGGCACATAATGATGATGCTGTAATTAGATCCTAGTTTCTGTTTGTGTTTATATGGATTGTCTTTATTGCTGAGTAAGGCCATTTGTTTTTTTGGATTGGAACATTGTATTGTATTATCTTTTTTGCTGTAAAACTGTTCTATACACTTTATTTCTTTTCCTTATTTCTTGGTATATTTATATATTTATTTACTTATGATATCCCATACCCTGTGAAGTGTTGTGGGAAAATGTTGTCTTTCTTAGGTTAGGTGTAACTTAATGGCTGTTACTGGCATGATATCTTCATATTTTCTTTCAACTAAAATCTTTGTTGATTTTTGTATGTGCATAGTGGTAGCTACTAACATAGAATTATGACAATGTACTAGTCAAATACCAGTGGATAAAGAGATACAGCGAAGACGATGGCGCTGGATAGGACACACACTATGGAAGCCAACTGAGAGTATTACACAACAGGGTCTTTTTTTGGAATCCCCAGGGGAAAAGACAAAGAGGAAGACCAAAGAATTCTTGGAGAAGACATAGTAGCAGAGATGAAGATGATGGGGAAGACATGGAATGATCTTAAAAGAATGACAAGAAACAGAACGACTTGGAAGGTATTTGTTGAAGACCTATGCTCCACAGGGAGCTGAAAGGTAGAAGAAGAAGATAGTGGTAGCTGGTTAGGCTCCTTTTTCACTTAGTGTCCTAACCCATGTTCTTTTCTATTATAAAAAGTAAAGTACCCCCGTCACGCCAAGTGGCGTATAGGGAAATATGGTTAGTGACCCTATATTTTACAGACCTTCAGCACATGATTTTTGGGTAATGTGGTCGGTATACGCCCGTTCTGCTTTCTTTCCCAGAAAAAAAATCCGGTACCCATTTAAGGCTGGGTGAACCTGTAAGCCGTCGGTTGGGATCGAACCCTACCCTTGTCCTTTGTAGTCCAGTTCACTAACCACTGAGCTATCGCGGCTCTCTCTTTTCTATTATAACTCCATTATTTTCTGTTGTCATCATCATTAGGTGCCTTCTCCGCATCGAGGTTGACTACCATGAAGCTCCTTTCCGCACTGTGTCTTTGCTTTGATTGTGCAGGTTGTCATAGGCTGACTTGTCCTTCTTTTGATGTTACCTGTCCATGTTAGTCTTGGCCTGTCTCTGTCTCTTTTACCTTTTTTGTCTCTTTTACCTTTTCTGTTATAATTTCATTATATCCTGATATAATTTCATATTTTGAGCTATAATTCATTATCTCCGTTATAATTCCATTATTCTCTGTTATAATTTCATTATTTTGTTACATTTTCATTATTTCCTGCTTATATGTATATATCTTAGAGCAAAGAGTAATTCTATTAATGTGGTGATATCATCATGTCTTGACTCTACTAACTTTGTTCTGGCAATATGTTTACAAATGTTTCCTTGGGGAAGTGTTATGAATTGATAACAATTCTGGTTATTCTGTTTAAAGTTAATGTTATGATAATGTTTTGGTTATTCTGTTTAAAGTTAATGTTATGATAATATTTGTGGTTATTCTGTTTAAAGTTAATGTTATGATAATATTGTGGTTATTCTGTTTAAAGTTAATGTTGTGAATTGATAGCAGTTGCGGTTATTCTGTTTAAAGTTATCCGCATCCAAGACAAAACACAGCTCTTATAAATTGATAGTTTAGTTTTATGTTGCTCATGAAGAACCTGCGAGTGTTGTTTAGACCGATGATGGCTATTCTGTCTTTGTTTATCTGCATAATTGAGTGTCGATAACATTGTCCATAGTATTTATCTTGGAGTATCACCTGATTTTAATCATCTATTTACCCAGACTGCTCCAGTTCATCACAGTTTTTAACTTAGAAAAAAGTTACTTCAGTTCATGTAGTAAGTAGCATGTGGTCGTTTAGATTAGAATAGTAGAATTCTTTTGGTTGATTATTGTTACCTATATATTAGTAGACTTCTTTTTGTAGACTCTTATCACATAGATTAGATTTGTTGACTTCTTTTAGTATTTTCTTATCACATAGATTAGATTTGTTGACTTCTTTTAGTATTTTCTTATCACATAGATTAGATTTGTTGACTTCTTTTAGTATTTTCTTATCACATAGATTAGATTTGTTGACTTCTTTTTGTAGTTTTTTATCACATAGATTAGATTAGTATACTTATTTTTGTAGATTCTAGACCTAGATTCTCAGATGGGCTCTAGAACTAATCTGAGTGCTTGATGTAAACAAATGGGCTCTAATGAACTAATCTGAGTGGGCTGATGTAAACCAAATGGGCTCTATGAACTAATCTGAGTGGCTGATGTAAACCAAATGGGCTCTAGTGAACTAATCTGAGTGGCTGATGTAAACCAAATGGCTTTAGTGAACTAATCTGAGAGGCTGATGTAAACCAATGGGCTCTAGTGAACTAATCTGAGTGGCTGATGTAAACCAAATGGGCTCTAGTGAACTAATCTGAGTGGCTGATGTAAACCAAATGGGCTTTAGTGAACTAATCTGAGTGGCTGATGTAAACCAGATGGGCTCTAGTGAACTAATCTGAGTGACTGACGTAAACCAAATGGGCTCTAGTGAACTAATCTGAGTGACTGATGTAAACCAAATGGGCTCTAGTGAACTAATCTGAGTGCTTGATGTAAACCAAATGGGCTCTAGTGAACTAATCTGAGTGGCTGATGTAACCAAATGGGCTCTAGTGAACTAATCTGAGTGGCTGATGTAAACCAAATGGGCTCTAGTTAACTAATCTGAGTGGCTGATGTACACCAGATGGTCTCCAGTGAACTAATCTGAGTGACTGATGTAAACCAGATGGTCTCCAGTGAACTAATCTGAGTGACTGATGTAAACCAAGATGGGCTCTAGTGAACTAATCTGAGTGACTGATGTGCACCAGATGGGCTCTAGTGAACTAATCTGAGTGGCTGATGTAACCAAATGGTCTAGTGAACTAATCTTAGTGGCTGATGTAAACCAAATGGCTCTAGTGAACTAATATGAGTGCTTGATGTAAACCAAATGGGCTCAAGTGAACTAATCTGAGTGCTTGATGTAAACCAAATGGGCTCTAGTGAACTAATCTAAGTGGCTGATGTACACCAGATGGTCTCCAGTGAACTAATCTGAGTGACTGATGTAAACCAGATGGTCTCCAGTGAACTATCTGAGTGACTAATGTAAACCAGATGGGCTCTAGTGAACTAATCTGAGTGACTGGTGTACACCAGATGGGCTCTAGTGAACTAATCTGAGTGACTGATGTACGCCAAATGGGCTCTAGTGAACTAATCTTAGTGACTGATGTAAACCAAATGGGCTCTAGTGAACTAATCTTAGTGACTGATGTAAACCAAATGGGCTCTAGTGAACTAATCTGAGTGGCTGATGTAAACCAAATGGGCTCTGTGAACTAATCTGAGTGGCTGATGTAACCAAATGGGCTTCTAGTGAACTAATCTGAGTGGCTGATGTAAACCAAATGGGCTCTAGTGAACTAATCTGAGTGACTGATGTAAACCAGATGGTCTCCAGTGAACTAATCTGAGTGACTGATGTAACCAGATGGGCTCTAGTGAACTAATCTGAGTGACTGATGTGCACCAGATGGGCTCTAGTGAACTAATCTGAGTGACTGATGTAAACCAGATGGGCTGTAGTGAACTAATCTGAGTGACTGATGTACCAGATGGGCTCTAGTGAACTAATCTGATGACTGATGTACACCAAATGGCTCTAGTGAACTAATCTGAGTGACTGATGTAAACCAAATGGGCTCTAGTGAACTAATCTGAGTGACTGATGTAAACCAAGTGGGCTCTAGTGAACTAATCTGAGTGGCTGATTGTACACCAGATGGTCTCCAGTGAACTAATCTGAGTGACTGATGTAAACCAAATGGGCTCTAGTGAACTAATCTGAGTGATTGATGTAAACCAGAAACCAAATGGGCTCTAGTGAACTAATCTGAGTGACTGATGTACACCAGATGGTCTCCAGTGAACTAATCTGAGTGACTGATGTAAACCAAATGGGCTCTAGTGAACTAATCTGAGTGGCTGATGTACACCAGATGGTCTCCAGTGAACTAATCTGAGTGGCTGATGTACACCAGATGGTCTGCAGTGAACTAATCTGAGTGGCTTATGTAAACCAGATCTCCAGTGAACTAATCTGAGTGACTGATGTAAACCAGATGGTCCTCTTGTTAGACAATTGTTTGATGTGCCCTTAAATATTTTTGGATGTCTCTATTTATAAATTGTTGGATGTACCATCCATATAAATTGCTGGATGTCTTCCATTTAAATTCTTGAATGTACCATCCATATAAATTGCTGGATGTGCCATCCATATAAATTGCTGGATGTGCCATCCATATAAATTGGTGGATGTCTTCCATATAAATTGCTGGATGGTCTTCCATATAAATTGCTGGATGTCTTCCATAAAAGTTGCTGCATCTTCTCTCTCTCTCTCTCTCTCTCTCTCTCCCCCCCGCCCCAACGAAAACTGTTGATGTCGTTAAATTGTTGTTAAGTATATCCCTTTCAACCCTGACTATTGTTGTTGTAGTTTTTAAATATTATGTGATTCGATCACAGTCGTGGACCTGTTGCAACAACACTGCATGCATTATCTGGTGACAGTTATACAGAATTGCTCTTTTCTAATATGAGGTAGGACTCAGAAGTCTCGACAGGCTTTCCTTATCTATATGAATGTATAGGGACGGAAAACGAGCCAGCGAGGACAATTGAAAACGATCAGCTAGACAGATTGAAGACAAGTCAGCTAGAAATTGAAAACGAGCCAGCTAGACAATTTGGAAATGAGTCAGCTAGACAATTTGGAAATGAGTCAGCTAGACAATTGAAAACGAGTCAGCTAGACAATTTGAAAACGAGTCAGCTAGACAATTTGAAAACGAGTCAGCTAGACAATTTGAAAACGAGTAAGCTAGACAATTTGAAAACGAGTCAGCTAGACAATTTGAAAACGAGTCAGCTAGACAATTTGAAAACGAGTCAGCTAGACATTGGATAACGAACCAGCTAGACAATTTGAAAACGAGTCAGCTAGACAATTTGAAAATGAGTTAGCTAGACAATTTGAAAACCAGTCAGCTAGACAACTGGATAACGACCAGCTA
>JAVIAB010000106.1:70685572-70785262 GCA_032433765.1 Megaustenia siamemsis | reverse complement strand
GGTAGCTAGAATGAGATAATGAGTCTCGTTACTTGACTGACGTTGTTGTTGTTGTGGTGTCTACTTCTTGGCGAGTACACGATCTGTTCAATCTCAGACTAAGTCTTTTAGGTTATATTAACCGTAGTTGGCATCTGAACATGAAAGTGAATAAACACTTCTGATACATGATCCTTTGAACTTAAAACATTTCTTTCCTTTCTTCCTCATCTGACTTTCGCCTTCGAGGGGAGATGCGGTTCGCGGTTTCTTGCTCTTCAATTGCCCTTTTCTGCTGTTATATCTCTGAGTGTTTCTAGTATTTCGTTTATCCACCTTTTTCTTGGTCTGGTGTTCTCCTATCGTTTGTTGGTAACTCATTGTATTAGATTCAGTTCTTTATGTCTTATCACATGCCCGAACCACTTGATCTGTTGTCGCTTTATGTATTCAATAACTGGATCCTTCCTAGTCTTTTCGTAACTCTTCATTTCTGATCTTATCTCTCAGGCTGCTTCCTGTCATGCGTCCGACACACTGCATTTCTGGTTGTTTTTCTTGAAACTTAAAACACTGTCGTTCTCAAAACTTGAAGATGCAATTTTAGATTACCGAAGGGACACGACTCTCTTGCAAACCTTAGTTTAGTTGTGTGTTGTATTGCGGTAAAAAAGTAAATTAGCCCCGTCACGCCAAGTGGCGTATAGGGAATATGGTGTTAGGGACCATACATTTTACTGACCCTCAGCACATTGGTTTTGGGGTAATGTGGTCGGTATTACGCCCGTGCCGCTTTTCTTTCCCAGAAAAAAAATCCGGTACCCATTTAAGGCTGGGGTTGTATTGCGGTGATGATCCTCAAATGTTAGAGTTGAGAAGTACTGGTCTGGATTTGTTCATTTTTCAACTAATACAATCTCCAGCTGTCCCTATCATATTCTATGCTTCTCAGTATGTACATTTATTTACAGATACAAGCTCATGACTCTGCCTTTACTAAGCCTCTTACATTTAACACCATCTCTTCTTTCTTATGGAGGTTTAAGTCCAGTCCTCAAATTGCCTTTATGCCGATAAGTGATGGAGGTCTCACTAGTTCTCCATCCTGACAATTCTTTAATGGTTTTATCACTGAACACTTGCTCATCCAGAGCATGCCAACACATTTTTCAGTTGCTGTTTGAACTCACATGTTCTATACAACCAACACTTACGAACATGGTCGTATTGTGTTTCACCCAAAACCAAATGAAGAGATCAGCAGAGAGGCGCGTCAGCGGGCGTGTCACAGCAATTAGACACAGCGCACACTACAAGCACTTTCTTGTCTTTTCTCACCGAATGGATGTTGTCCTTTAAAACGTTCCTTTGCGATATCTTCTCTAGTGATAGAATCATTGAGGCTCACCCCGTATCGGTAGCTAGTTAGGCTCACCCCGTACCGGTAGCTAGTGAGGCTCATCCAGTATCGGTAGCTAGTGAGGCTCATCGAGTATCGGTAGCTAGTGAGACTCTCCCCGTATCAGTAGCTAGTGAGGCTCAACCCGTATCGGTAGCTAGTGAGGCTCTCCGTATCAGTAGCTGGTGAGGCTCACCCCGTATCGGTAGCTAGTGAGGCTCATCCAGTATCGGTAGCTAGTGAGACTCTCCACGTATCGGTAGCTGGTGAGGCTCACCCCGTATCGGTAGCTAGTGAGGCTCATCCCGTATCAGTAGCTGGTGAGGCTCACCCCGTATCGGTAGCTGGTGAGGCTCACCCCGTATCGGTAGCTGGTGAGGCTCATCCAGTATCGGTAGCTAGTGAGGCTCATCCAGTATCGGTAGCTAGTGAGGCTCATCCAGTATCGGTAGTTAGTGAGGCTCACCCTTAACTGTCGATTTCATTGTCATCATCGCATTCTTCGTTAATTGCTGAATTCTCTTGTTCACCTATAGGCCTGCCTAAAGTACTGTGGTGTCATTTCAAGCAACACGAAATAGTTTTTCCTGCTGTCACAACATATTCCATCAACTCCCGGTGATGATTGTTTCCATCTGGTGTCGTTAATGAATTTTCTTTTTGGGGTCCACCTTTTCTTTTTTTCTTTCTTGTTTATTTTTTTAAGACTATTTTCATTTATTCTTTTTTTTTTTTTTTTAAAGACTATTTTCATTTTGTATATTTTTTTTAAAGGCTATTTTCATTTTTATCTTTTTTTTTAGAAACTTTCCATGGTATTCTCAACATTCTTCTGTATAGATACATTTATGTTGACTGTACATATGTCTATTTTTCGACTATTAATTATTTATAAATAATATGACCGCCATGGTATGGCTGTTAGGACTGATTCATGCCATCGAAATGGTGTTAATTTTTTGTTAGTGATAGCCAAAGAGTTGTGGGTCTTTTGAACATATTTCCCCCCCCCCCCCCCGCTTCTTGACAATATACGCTCTTTATTTTGTCATTGCTTTTCCGAAGTACTCTGGCCACTTTAAAATATTTATATTAACAAATGAAGGCGTTACAAAGATTTGAACTCGCTGTATTATCAAGCATTAATTTTATTTTTGATAATTAATTAAAAATTAGAACCGATTTTGCTTTAAAATTACGGAGATAGAGCGGTAAATATGTATAACTACAAGGTGTCCCAAAAATTGCATACTTATGTAATTTGCGAAAATGCACAGATGCTTTCAATATTAATGCATCTGTTTTCATTATTTTAATGATTCTGCAAATAGAGGCCGTGGTTGTTCGACAGAGTTCAATATACAGCTACCTTTTGCTGAAAAGTGCAAATAAATATATGTATGTGAGGAGAATTTTGGGAAACCCTGTATTAGTTTTGGTATAAAAATAATTGGTGCCCGCTGCATCCACCTGCTGTTCCCTAATGGCCCAAGCTGTTGGAGACCACTGTTCTGCTCTGTCTTTCCCTTTGAGACAAGAACGCGCGCATCGCTACAGAAGCGCGGACGGACACAGTTAGTGAAACTGAGGAGTCCAGATGACGCCTACGGCCGCCCAGACAAGCAAAAATATATTTCCGTTTCTTTTTTTTCTTTGCCCCCATCTTTCCGCAGCTTCTTCTTTTGTGAAAGGGGGGACGATAAATGGGTTTTCATAAGACATTCCAAATAATGGAGGGCCAGAAATCGGGGAAAAAAGGAATGGAAATGATAAAATGTACATAATCTGCGTCATTTTTGTGCGAGCCGTCTCATCCCAGCAACCTGCAGTCTGCCTCCTCCTCCCTCTTCCATAAGTCCACTTCATCTTACACCAAAATCCGTTTCCATGCCCTCCCCCCGTAGCATTCTGTCCCCATTCCCTCTGTTTAACGACGGTTGATTATGGAAGTGCAAATTTGGGGCGAGAGATCCCTGGGAATCCAACTTGATCAATATCATTAAATTGCTGACCTCCGTCGGTTGCCGAGGAGAAACGAGAGCGAAAAACAGAAATAGCTAAATCAGGAAGTAGAAAATGGAATGGACCGAGAAATGAAGGAAAAAAAAAAGAAGGGAAACGACAGACCGACACGAAGCTGCCCATATAAGAGAGGGGTACAGAGAGGTTCAGAATGCGGTGTGAGCTGTAATCTGTAGTATGCAAAATATATGAGAGAATTTTAAGAGAACGAGAATGGAGGAGGCGCGAAGACTGATGTGATGTGAGGAGAGTAGTTTTGGAAAATGGGAGATGAGATGTGGAAATTTTTTCAAGTTGATGTCATGCTGTAGCGGCGGTCGGCGTGAAAAATGAATTGATTACGAGAAAAGCAATTACCTCATGGTCGGGACACTTGTCTTGTCCCGATCCTCATCGTCCTCTGTGACAATGTTGGCGGAGTGAGATATACCGGCCTCTGACCTATGCGTTACGCATCTCACTCATTAACATTTGTTGATACATTTGTTGCTCTTTTTAGTCGGTGGGTTTTCTTGTGGCCTTGTTCTCGCTTAATGCGAGGTTTATATCTCATATTCATGTGTCCCTTAAAGTGTGCCAGTCTTTCTCTCATTATCTCTCTCTCTCTCTCTCTCTCCACAGCACTGACTTTCTCCCTAATCTCTCAGAGCAATTTATTCCCCCCCCCCTCACTTTTTTCTTTCTTCTCTCATCCTCTCTTTATTGTCTCAGCATATACAATTAATCGATTCTGATCGACAGCTTCTGAGTTAACCCTGCCTTTAATGGGTACGGATTTTTTCTGGGAAGTAAAGCGGGCGGGGGTAATACCGACCACATTACCCCAAAAACCATGTGCGGAAGGTCTATACAAATTATGGTCACTAACACCATATTCTCTATTCGCCACTTGGCGTGACGGGACACTTTACTTTTTTTTTTTTTTTTACTTACATCTCCTCCCTCACTCCTTATCTACTTATCGATACCTGTTCTACTCTCCAACCCGAGCCCATGTGACGAGATAAGTGCAGACTAACTGACCGATCAGCCAATATGCAGACAAACACCAGACATAAGAGTTGTCTGCCCCTATTGCCCATATCAGAACAGACGCCGTGGACTGAGGAATCTAGATTGAAAATACAAATACGGACAGATGTGAAAGCAATACTTGACAAGGAGAAACAGAATAGTCTACAGCGTAAAACAATCACTGTCAGTTTCTTGGATGAAGAATACCACAAGACCTATGGGTTCGTGTGCACACAGATGGATCAGCACATAATACAGTAAAGAATGGGGGAGCAGGTACATAGAGTACCCAAATAACACTAGGGTATATGAATAAACAACATTTTCGGGCACACCATGAGAAGAGAAAAATTTGAATACTTGGTTACAACTGGCAAAATAAAGGAAAGAGAGATCGCGGACGACAAAGAGAGAAATACTGGATAGCTTGGTGTCATGGCATGGAAAAAATTCAAACAACAGAACTGATACGATGCACTATAGATAGAAGATTGTGGAGGGACATGATCGCCTACGCCAACCGGCAGGGTACATGATGATGATATGAATAAAATAGCAACAGGGAATATTGTCACAATTACGTTGCAGAAATCTAAACAATAAAGTTGGCAATAGAAAAACTGCTGAACAGTAATCTTAGCCCACAGCCCGTAGTGTTTTTGACAGATGCACGATCAGTACTCCAGGCACTACAATCCAGAAAATTGCCACACCTGCAGACCTTATTGACTGAACTCTGCAAGCACCACAGGATCGCCTTGCAGTGGATCCAATATCACTATGGAATACCAGGAAACGAGAGAACAGATCAGCTGGCATAAGATGGCACAAAAGGCACACAACCAGATGCACAGTTACATACCATCAGAAGAAACAGATAATCAAATCATTCACACGACTTCAAGCCCAAATCAGGATGGCTATCATAATATGAATAGATGTAAACAAGTTATCATTATACGTGAACAGGGCACAATCGACTCCCCAGTCACATGTATACAAAATTGAAGATCAACATCTCAACTACATATACATCTGGACAGGCGCTCCAGACTGCCGAACACATACTAAACTGTACTGAATATAGTAAACTCAGGAAAACCTTTGGACAATAGATACAACACTAAATACAAAACTATATGGGCCACTGCAAAAATACAACAGACAGTAAAAGTTATAGAAGAAACGACATTGCAGAAATAGACAATATTTCGGGCGATCGAAAGATAAATAGATAGGTAGGTAGGTAGGTAGGTGGTTGGTTGGTTGGTTGGTTGGTTGGTTTGGTTGTGTGGGTCTGGGTGGGTTGGTGGATCTGGGGTGGGTTGGTGGATCTGGGTGGGTTGGTGGATCTGGGTGGGTTGGTAGGTGGGTGGCGTGTAGAAATTCTACAAGAGTGCAACAAGAACTCGAGATGAAGGTATTGAGTGACGTTTGACTTCACCTGGCACCTGTAATTAACTTTTGCCTGCAAGTCACTTCAGCTGGCACACGTCATTGACATTTATCTACATGTCGCTTTAGATGTCACCCGTCATTAACATTTATCTAAAAGTCACCTTTAGCTGGCGCCCATAATTATCGTTTACATACAAGTCACATGATTGGACCTACTTTTGTCATGTCTTATCCATCAAAGAGTTGCAATAGGCCAGTCGTCTGTGGACGGGAGCAAGTGGTGTAACGAGCACTCCTACAAGGTATGGTGACAGCTTACAAAGCAGGAACACAACAAAATACTGGCGTTTCGGACTACATGCAACCTTCGTCAGAAAACGAGAACAACACAATCGCACAACGAAACAAAGATAAACTCCCCTACATCTTAGAGTGAGCGGAACAGGTAAATTATGGAGAAATAAAACGAATGATAAGAGACGAAATGACGAGTGAACTTGACTACTAATGTCAAGAGGTCTGGTTCGATCTCAGACTTCCATGTTCACCCAGCCTTAAATGGGTACCTGATATTTGTTACTGAGAAAGAAAAGCGACACGACCGTAATACTGACCATCTTTCTTTACACCCCCCCCAAAAAAAAAAAAAAAAAAAAAACATTGACCGAAGGTCTCAAATATGGACACTGACACCATATTGCCACGCGGCGTGACGGACCTCATGTTTTCTGTCTTATCCAGCAAAGCAGAAAACGTCATATTTGTCGTCACTCTATTGTGTCTTCACTAGTCGAGGTTAAAATCTCTGTTGCGGTGGAACACTTGTTCCTACTGAAAGACCACCAGAGCGCACAACAGGCTCTTTAAGTGTGTAGCAGGCGAGGGGGGGGGGACTTGCAACCAACCCACCCACAGGAAGCTGTGGCTTAGTAAAATGACGACACTATTATTACCCAACAGCAATTGTAGTACAATGACGTCACTAACACTTCATTACCCAACAGTAATTGTAGTACAAAGTCGTCACTAACACTTCATTATCCAACAGTAATTGTAGTACAAAGTCGTCACTAACACTTCATTATCCAACAGTAATTGTAGTACAAGGACGTCACTAACACTTCATATCCAACAGTAATTGTAGTACAAGGACGTCACTAACACTTCATTATCCAACAGTAATTGTAGTACAAGGACGTCACTAACACTTCATTATCCAACAGTAATTGTAGTACAAGGACGTCACTAACACTTCATTATCCAACAGTAATTGTAGCAATGACGTTACTAACACTTCATTATCCAACAGTAATTGTAGTACAAGGACGTCACTAACACTTCATTATCCAAAAGTAATTGTAGTGCAATGACGTCACTAACACTTCATTATCCAACAGTAATTGTAGTACAAGGACGTCACTAACACTTCATATCCAACAGTAATTGTAGAACAAGGACGTCACTAACACTTCATTATCCAACAGTAATTGTAGTACAAGGGCGTCACTAACACTTCATTATCCAACAGTAATTGTAGAAACAATGACGTCACTAACACTTCATTATGCAACAGCAATTGTAATATAATGACGTCACTAACACTTCATTACCACAGTAATTGTGGTACAAAGTCGTCACTAACACTTCATTATCCAACAGTAATTGTAGTACAAGGACGTCACTAACACTTCATTATCCAAAAGTAATTGCAGTGCAATGACGTCACTAACACTTCATTATCCAACAGTAATTGTAGTACAAGGACGTCACTAACACTTCATATCCAACAGTAATTGTAGTACAAGGACGTCACTAACACTTCATTATCCAACAGTAATTGTAGTACAAGGACGTCACTAACACTTCATTATCCAACAGTAATTGTAGAACAATGACGTCACTAACACTCATTATGCAACAGCAATTGTAATATAATGACGTCACTAACACGTCATTACTCAACAGCAATTGTAGCATAATGACGTCAGTAACGCATCATTACCCAACGGCAATCGTAGTACAATAACGTCACTAAAACTTCATTATCCAACAGCAATTGTAATATAATGACGTCACTAACACTTCGTTATCCAACAGCAATTGTAATATAATGACGTCACTAACACTTCATTACCCAACAGCAATTGTAGCATAATGACGTCACTAACACTTCATTACCCAACAGCAATTATAGCACGATGGCGTCACTAACACTTCATTACCCAACAGCAATTATAGCACAATGGCGTCACTAACACTTCATTACCCAACAGCAATTATAGCACAATGGCGTCATTAACAATTCATTACTCAACAGCAATTATAGCACAATGGCGTCACTAACACTTCATTACCCTACAGCAATTATAGCACAATGGCGTCACTAACACTTCATTACCCAACAGCAATTGTAGCATAATGACGTCACTAACACTTCATTACCCAACAACAATTATAGCACAATGACGTCATTAACACTTCATTATCCAACAGCAATTATAGCACAATGACGTGACTAACACTTCATTATCCAACAGCAATTATAGCATAATGACGTCACTAACACTTCATTACCCAACAACAATTATAGCACAATGACGTCACTAACACTTCATTATCCAACAGCAAATTATAGCACAATGGCGTCACTAACACTTCATTACCCAACAGCAATTATAGCATAATGACGTCACTAACACTTCATTACCCAACAGCAATTATAGCACAATGACGTCACTAACACTTATACCCAACAGCAATTGCTGTGAGAGTACATTCACCTTATACGAGCTTGGTCGCGGGTGTTGTATCTACTCCCACTGTTGAACGGTTGTCCATTAATGATCTCATATGTTAAAACTGGCATCGGTTACACACGGTAAAAACGTTTCTTTTAACTCTCCCCTTGTTTGTTTGTTGTTAGGATTATCATCACTGTACACCGTACGGATCCATAGTAAAAGTAAAGAGCTCTCGTCACGCCAAGTGGCGTATAGGGAAATATGGTGTTAGTGACCATAAATTTTACAGACTTTCAGCACATGATTTTTGGGGTAATGTGGTCGGTATTACGCCCGTGCCGCTTTACTTTCCCAGAAAAAAAAATCTGGTACCATTTAAGGTTGGATGAACTCGAAGCCGTTGGTTGGGATCAAACCCTACCCCTTGTCCTTGTAGTCCAGTTCACTAACCATTGAGCTATCGCGACTCGGACGAATCCATAGGTGCTAACTATATTTCCCCCCCTCCCCGAGAATCTTGAAAAAAGCCGAGGAGACTCCTTGCCCCACGTCACGGACTCCGTAACACGGTCTGGGATCCACGATAACATGTGTAGGTTTCTACTGATAATTGTTCCCGGTCAGGGGCCGATTTATGACCTACTATTTACGATTTTAACTGTACGGGTTCTTTAACGTGGGCGAGTGCACGCCGGACTCACTCTTTGTTGCCGTTATCCGAGATGGCTAGACATCGGATTCTCACCATCTAAGAGATCAGGGGAGGGTAACGTCATAAAGAAATCACAGATCCATTTTTCAATGTTTCCTATATTTGAAAAAAACATCAGCGCTTCTTTCTGGTGGGCTTTGAACCCGGGTCCTTAGTGTCCTCTGCCCGACGTCGTACGTCGAGTACGTTGAGTAATATTGTTTCCTTCATTTTCTTGAGTGCTGTCTTTCTTTCGCTGTCAACACCACATCTCTGTTGTTTGATAATACAATGCTCTTTGATAATACAAATATTGCTAGCTAGTTGAATGCATTGATCTTTACAGTAAAGTAAGTAAAGTACCCCCGTCACGCCAAGTGGCGTAGAGGGAAATATGGTGTTAGTGACCTATATTTTACAGACCTTTAGCACATGATTTTTGGGTAATGTGGTCAGTATTACGCCCGTGCCGCTTTACTTTTCCAGAAAAAAATCCGGTACCCATTTAAGGCTGGGTGAACCCGGAAGCCGTCGGTTGGGATCGAACCCTACCCCTTGTCCGTGGTAGTCCAGTTCACTAACCACTGAGCTATCGCGGCTCCTGATCTTTATAGTACTAGATTTAATTATGATTCTGACAGTACCGGCTTTAATTATAATTCTGATAATGCTAGCTTTTGCTTTGAAGTTCCTGAGTCATTACGGAATCCCCATAAAGTTTATTAATATGATAAAAACAATGTATGAAGGAACGAAATGTAGCGTGCTGCATGAGGGACAGCTTACAGAAGCATTTGAAATAAGAACAGGAGTAAGGCAGGGATGCCTTCTGTCTCCATTTCTCTTTCTACTGCCATAGATTGGATTATGAAAATAACTCAAAACAGAAATGGAATCCAGTGGTCACTGACCAAGCAACTTGATGATTTAGACTTTGCTGATGACATAGCTCTCCCATCACACAGCCATCAACAGATGCAGAATAAAATGAGCATACTTGATGAGAGATCACAACAGCTAGAACTGAAGATTAATAGAGATAAGATCAACATTATGAGAATTATGCAGTTGACAATAACCAAATAAAATTGGCAGAAATACTTCTATTAGATGTACAATCTTACAATATATGGGCAGTAATATAGATAAAGATGGAGGAGCAGAAAATGATACCAAAATAAGGATATAAAAACAAGAGGAGTTTTCGTTGCACAGGGAAACATATGGAAATCCAAAGAAGTTAGGTTAAATACAAAAAATAAAATTTTCAATGCAAATGTTAAGTCGGTCCTATTTATGGCTGTGAAACATGGAGAATAACACAATTGACAATAATGAAGATACAGACTATCATTAATGGATGCTTACGCAGAATAAAAGGATGGAAATGGCAGGACAAAATTACAAACATAGAATTATGGAAATGTACCAGTCAAATACATGTGGATAAAGAGATACAGCGAAGACGATGGCACTGGATAGGACACACACTGCGGAAGCCAACTGAGAGTATTACACAACAGCCCTTTTTTGGAATCCCCAGGGGAAAAAGACAAAGAGGAAGACCAAGGAATTCTTGGAGAAGACAGATAGAAGCAGAGATGAAGATGATGGGAAGACATGGAATGATCTTAAAAGAATGGCAAAAATAGAACAGCTTGGAAAGTGTTTGTTGAAGACCTATGCTCTACTGGGAGCTAAAAGGTAGAAGAATACCAGCTTTAATTATGATTCTGACAATACCAGCTTTAATTATGATTCTGACTGATATGCTTTGACGGACATAACTATGGTTGGGGATTGTGACAGCGGTCTGGTGGTGACCATCTCATAGAGCAGCGGTTTACAAACTTTTCACATGTGTGTTCCCTTTCCCTGTTGGTAATATACTGGCGCGCAGGAGACAAATAATCAAGAATGTTATTACGGAGGGAGACTTCCGAGGCGATAGATCAGCGAATCATTTCAGGGGAGAGTTTACAAGACTATGAAAACAATCACAAATAATCAACAACAGAAAAAACAAAACAAAGGACAACCCGAATTTGGACGTTTGTTTCTCGTGGCAAGGCGCTGTGTCGAGGTGCACGTGTTTGACCCTTCTTCCTGCTGTCTATTGGTATTTATTTTTTTCTGCTGATTATTTGTGATTTTTTTTTCACGAGTGTTGTAAACATATCTCTGCCCCTGAAGTGCTGGCGCACAGTTGTTTGTCGCTGATGTTTTAGTGAATCTGCTCGTTTATTTGTTTCCATGTAGATAACATGCACGTGTATCTTTTGTTTTAACATTCAGAATGATTCGAAGAAGCTGTAACATAACATTTAACAACTTTTGTGATCGAATGTTGAATATTCTATCTATTATCCTTTCGTGCCGAAGACGGCACATAGGGCAGAACCACAAATTCAAAAACAGAAACCTTGCGTGCCAAAATGGCACATATTGCAGAGATCACTGCTTCCAAAATCTATGGTCTGTTTCCATAACAATGCTTTTTACAATGACAGCTTGTCAAGCCATCGATCAACCTCCTTAGTCGCCTCTTACGACATGCCTGAAAGGTCACAGTGTCACTATTCTTTACATCCCACATAATGGGGCCCCGGTAACACACGGGAGAATATTGCATCCCCGAAACTCTCACCATCATCATCATCAAGTACCATGCCTGCTGGCGTTTGTGATCATGTCTCTCCACAACTTTCGATCTCGACACCTGTTTATCATTTTTATTGTTGACCTTCTGCCAAGCCATTCTCTTAAGCCTTCTGGTATCTTTTCTCTTTGCTTCCCTCTAACTGTTCTTTCCTCAATTTTCCCAGTTGTCACAATATATTTCAGCTGTTCCCTTCTCATAACATGGCAAACAAAAAAAGATGATTGTTTCATCCTAATATTGAAAATGATCTCTCTTTCAGAACGTTTTCATTACTCATCTTAGCTGTCCGTGGTATCTCAACATTCTTCTGTAAAACCACATTTCTGCAAACTCCAGTGATTTTCTTGTCTGTTGTCCTATTGTCCATGATTCACACCCATATATTAATACTGGCTCTACACAACATTTAAGAACTCTGTTTCTCTTGTTTCTGTTGTCAAAAATGGATTGCACAGAAAAGATTTCTTAAATATCTTGAATGTGAAACTCTCAGACTTGCCAATCTTTTATCTTTGTGTTACGGGCATCAACTACTAAAATATCAGTCGTAGAGAAATATTTTCTTAGGCGTACATTTGATGTTTTGTGGTGTCGCAAATTGAAACCACTTCCATAAAATATTCATTTTAAGAATGAATGGAATGTTCTAGTCTCAGAACATCTTAATTCCTAAGTGCTGTAAACTGTCCATGATTAGACTAAAATGTCACTTTGAGATGAAAACATAACAGCTGTGATGGCGTTAATATCGTATCATCATCGAGTGCCCATCTCCGCAACGATGGTTGGCTACCATGGGGCGTCATTCTGCTCTGTCTCTTGCTTTGATGTGCAGGTTGCCATGGGTTGATTTGTCCATCTTTTGATGTTACTCGTCCATGTTAGTCTTGGTCTGCCTCTGCTCTTTTACCTTGTATTTTCCCTTCCAAGATTACTTTTAGTAGGCTGTTATGTCTTTCAACATGGCCCAAAAATCGCATTTGTTTATTTGAATTGTACTTAGTAGCTATCTTCAGTTTTAGTTGTTTAAAGACATCATCATTTCTTTTCTTTTCTTTTCTTTCAATCCAATTCTATCTATTCTTCTATATATCCATATTTCAAAGGCTTCAATTCTCTGTTCTGTGTTTGTGTCTAGTCTCCAGGTTTCTGCACCATATAGGAATGTTGGAAGATATAACATTTTGCTATTCTTACTTTTGGCCCTGGTGTTTGTTTTCATGTTAGTATATTTTCTTGGCATTAAAATTTATGATCGTATAAGTCGGGTACACTCGGATGTTTTTTTTTTTAGAGGTTACTACTTTAGGCTCAAACATGATTAATTCAGATTGATAGAGATGGCAACTGAATGAACATTATGCGGTACAAACTGGTTTATGAATCAGTATATTTGAAGAACAATATTATCTATTCTATAGTCTTTCTTATATATTCTGTAGTATGTATGGGTATTGTCATTTCATGATTTATAATCACTGAGTAAAGTGTAAAGTTAGAGCCCCGTCACGCCAAGTAGCGATAGGGAATATGGTGTTAATGACAATAATTTTTAAAGACCTTCGGCACATGATGTTTGGGAGTAATGTGGTCGGTATTAGGCCCGTGCTTCTTTACTTTCTCAGAAAAAAATCCGGTACCTATTTAAGGCTGGGTGAACCCGGAAACCGTCGATCAGGATCGAACCCGACCTCTTGTCCTTTGTAGTCCAGATCACAAACCACTGAGTGGGCACACGACAAATCCTCTGCACAGTGACATTGCTAAATTGTGGGTAGATTTGGTAAATTTTCTATCAGCCCGCGAGATTATAGCTCGCAAAGTTTGACCTTGATTGGTGATGTCACGCTTGAATGATTGCACGCAGGACTTCTCTACAGTTTGCTGTGGCCAAAGTTTGCCAGTACCCTGGGCCCTGGGAGCCGCTGTTCACATTTTGGGAACCGATATCTAAAAAGCATTTCCGTCTTTCGGTTACTTACCATACAAGTTCCTATTTATTAATGCAATCCCTTGTTTCATTGTTTGTGTACTGATAAAATCGAAACGTTTGTTATTAAATCCTGTCTTTATCCGCAAAAAATGAGATTATTTTTCTTATATATATTTTTGGAATGTGGATATGAGAGATTGGGTGTGGTTCAAGTAGAACCAGGCAGTAATATAGACAAATAAGGGGGGGGGGACAGAGAATGGCACAAACATTGATACAAGATCATGATGAGCCTTCATTGCACTAGGAAACGTGGACATCTAAAGAGATTAGGTTAAATACAAAAAAAAAAATAAAAATGTTCAACTCCAATGTTAAATATGTCCTATTATATGGCCGTGAAACATGAACAACATTGACAGTCACAAAGAACAGACTATCATTAATGGATTCTTGCGCAGAATATAAAGATGGAAATGGCAGTACGAAATCACTAACGTAGAATTATTGGAAAGTACTAGTCAAATAGGGTGTCCGGTTAGCGCATCGATAGGCGGTTGGCTTACCACGGCAACAGCCGGGGTTCGTACCCTGGCGAGGACACCTGGGTTTTACTAATTCCCTAAAAATTAGTGGGAGCCGCGATAGCTCAGTGGTTAGTGAACTGGACTACTACGGACAAGGGGTAGGGTTCGATCCCAACCGACGGCTCCGGGTTCACCCAGCCTTAATGGGTACCGATTTTTTCTGGGAAAGTAAAGCAGCACGGGCGTAATACCGACCACATTACCCAAAATCATGTGCTGAAGGTCTGTAAAATATAGGGTCACTAACACCATATACGCCATTTGGCGTGACGGGGGTACTTTACTTTACTTTTTTACTAGTCAAATACCAGTGGATAAGATAATGAGATACGACGAAGATGACGCCACTGGTTAGGACCACACTGTGAAGACAACTGAAGTGGTACCGACATGTTCCTTTCTTGAATTCCCAGAGGAGAAGGCAAAGAGAAAGACCAAAATATACTTGGAGAAGACAGATGGAAACAGCGATGAGGAGGATGGGCAAGACATGTAACGATCTTCAAAGAATGGCAAGAAACAGCGGGCTTGGAATTTGTTTGTTGAAGACCTATGCTCCCAGGGAGCTGAAAGGATGAAGATGAGAAGACATGGAGAATCAAATGTTGGGTTCTGCGTGCAAAAAAAAAATAAATTTTAAAAATCAGGAAGGTAAAGTGCGGTCAGTATGCAAGCGTTACGCCCATTGTTGAAATGTACTGTGTCTGTGTGATTTTTTGGAGATCCATGCAGTCGACTCGGTGTCCGGTTAGCGCAATCGATAGGCGGTTGGCTTACCACGGCAACAGCCGGGGTTCGTAATCCTGGCGAGGACACCTGGGTTTTACTAATTCCCTAAAAATTAGTAGGAGCCGCGATAGCTCAGTGGTTAGTGAACTGGACTACTACGGACAAGGGGTAGGTTTCGATCCCAACCGACGGCTCCGGTTCACCCAGCCTTAAATGGGTACCGGATTTTCTCTGGGAAAGTAAAAGCAGCACGGGCGTAATACCGACCACATTACCCAAAAATCATGTGCTGAAGGTCTGTAAAATATAGGGTCCTAACCCATATTTCCCTATACGCCACTTGGCGTGACGGGGGTGTACTTTACTTTTTTTTTTTACATGCAGTCGACTCAGGCAGTTGCTAATGCTGTACGTCCGATCCACTATATTGAAAGCTGAAGGGCTGAGAGGAGTTCCTCGAAAACACTACAAGCTTGTGACGTCTTCTGCTATGTTAGCTGACGTCATTTTATCCACAACCGCCCTCTGCTCGCAATGCTGAAAACGTCACAACCGTTGCGTGGTCCCCCTCAGTGGACAGGCATTCGTTATAGGTAGCATGGTACGTCACGCTTTTATCTTGTCACACGAGTCGTAAAGCGTTGAGATGCTGCAAGTTCATTCCCTTGTCTAAACCATTGCAACCGGTCAATATGGCGAATAGGCGACAGGAATCATTGACTTTTTGAAGTCTGAAAGTTTCCTTGTTGCAGTTTCCTCATATTCCAAGTCCAGTTTACGACCGGAAATACTGAATTTAGTGCTCTGTGTACACCGTAAGCTGCGTTTTTTCATCCGGATCGTGTCTCGATATTACGATTGCTTACGGTGAATGATGATATCGTATGACGATGTTTCAGTTCAGCTGTGTTCACTTTCGATGCCGCATGGCCTTATGTCTTTTAGCGTGTACTGTAGCTGCTATGATGGGGACTGCAGCTGCCTTTCTGTTGTTGATCCTTCAATGACATGAGTTTTTAATTCGGATGATTCCACTAGCACGAGCGGTTGAAAGTTATTGATTTTAATTCGTTTGAGTGATACCGAGGTGCGCGTGGTCGTGTGGCTAAAACCACTGTTCCGCTGGCTGAAAAGCTGACGTTCGGTGTTCGAAGCCCGCGGTAGACAGAAAGGATTTTTTCTATCGGGGGTGAAATAAAATCCTGAGTCGCACCGTCGTGTCGACTGCTTGACCAAGCGGCCTTTATCCCTCTGGTTCTATCGTTGCCCCCGACATACACCAGCAATGGTACTATGTGTCGTAAAGATAGTTTTTTTTTGTGTATGATACCACAGTCTTCACTAACCATAACCGTTGTATTTTGTAGTTATTAGTACATATGTGCAAGGTCGTGTGATGTATTTTATCAAACTATGTCATCCCCGTTCCTGCAGCCAGATCATCGGCTGTTAAAGACAGCTGGTGATAGCTGTTTAGGCTCCATTCTCAAATTCTGGAAACGGTCCATTTCCTATCTCGTCTAACTGGTTTATGCCAGCATATCAAAAAGTCACTGAATGGGGAACCCACAAGGAAAAGAGTAAATAAGAAAGGCCCAAAAATACCCGGAGAAATAATGAAAACCCTTAGGAAAAGAGAAAATAAGAAAGGTAAAAAAAAACACAGGGAGAAATCATGACATCCTCAAGGCTTTGCCATGAAACCTCCGTAAAAAAAGAGAAAATAAGAAAGGTCAAGGAACACAGGAGAAATCATGACAATCCTTCAAAGCTTTGCCATGAAACCCTCCATCAAAAAAGAGAAAATAAGAAAGGTCAAGGAACACAAGAGAAATCATGACAATCCTTCAGGCTTTGCAATGAAACCCCCCATCAAAACAGAGAAAATAAGAAAGGTCAAGAACACAAGGAGAAATCATGACAATCCTCCAAGGCTTTGCCATGAAACCCTCCATGAAAAGAGAAAAAAAGGAAGGCCCAAGAACACCGGGAGAATTCATGAAAACTCATAAAGGCATTGTCCTTGACTGTAAGTGAATAGGGACATACCTAACTACATCTCGAATGCCTGGCGAGATTGTGTCCAGGTCCTGTATTCCCAAGAGTGGCTTGAAGGGGATCTGATTGATTGATTGAATGTTGTATAGTTCAGTTTTAATTGCGCAATTTTTCATCTTTGTTATCACATTTCTCATTCTGCCATTTCTGGTCTCATATCATGCTTTGACTTCCCCACCCCGTCGTTTGGACAGACGCTTGCAGCGACCCTCGCGTGTGTCATGACGCTCATCCGCCGTGCTGATATCTTTCGGTGTAATCAGCAAGAAATCTGCCATCATGTGTGGGCTTCCAGTTGCTGTTTTCTTGTTCAAATCGTTGCTTGGCAAATGTTGCTGGAAAAATTATGCTCCCATCTGCTTGCAGACTAAAAATAATATGTTTTTATTTGCTTATAGTCAGAAAAAAAATGTTTTTATTTGCTTATTATAGCTAGGAAAAAAATGTTTTTATTTGCTTATTATAGCTAGAAAAGAATGTTTTTATTGCTTATTATAGCCAGGAAAAAAAATGTTTTTATTTGCTTTTATAGCCAGGGAAAATGTTTTTATTTGCTTTTATAGCTAGGAAAAAATGTTTTATTTGCTTATTATAGCTAGGAAAAAATGTTTTTATTTGCTTATTATAGCTAGGAAAAATGTTTTTATTTGCTTATTAGCAGCTAGGAAAAAATGTTTTTATTTACTTATTATAGCTAGGAAAGCATGTTTTTATTTACTTATTAGAG
Organism: Megaustenia siamemsis; assembly: GCA_032433765.1. Lineage (NCBI taxonomy): Eukaryota > Metazoa > Mollusca > Gastropoda > Stylommatophora > Ariophantidae > Megaustenia > Megaustenia siamemsis. The sequence continues at coordinate 70,767,322 of JAVIAB010000106.1, read as the reverse complement.
CTAGGAAAGCATGTTTTTATTTGCTTATTATAGCTAGGAAAGCATGTTTTTATTTGCTTATTATAGCTAGGAAAACATGTTTTTTTTACTTATTAGAGCTAGGAAAGCATGTTTTTATTTGCTTATTATAGCTAGGAAAGCATGTTTTTATTTGCTTATTATAGCTAGGAAAACATGTTTTTATTTACTTATTAGAGCTAGGAAAGCATGTTTTATTTGCTTATTATAGCTAGGAAAGCATGTTTTTATTTGCTTATTATAGCTAGGAAAACATGTTTTTATTTACTTATTAGAGCTAGGAAAGCATGTTTTTTTTTGCTTATTATAGCTAGGAAAGCATTTTTCATTTGGATGTCGGTCCTAGAAAAAAAAAAATTGTTCTTTATTTGCTTTTTAGAGCTAGGCAACTAATTTTTCTTATTATTATTCTTTCAGCATTGGTCAGGATAGAGTCGAATCATTGCTATCTTCTTATCGTCCCATTCCGTTTACTACTGCCTCTTGTACACAGTTTGTCTCTGAAACTTTAGTTAATTTGCTCTTTGCAGAAAGATAAAATACAGACTTTTTCTATTAAACATTCAAAGCTATTAAAAGAAGCTGTGTCTTAACATTTAAGAACTTTTGTGGCTAAAAATGAATATTTGTCAATCTTTTATCCTTTTGTTACGAGCCGTATCTACTACAATTGTCATTACTATATACATGTTTTACTTTAGTTACAATTTGTTTATGTTTTTGTGCTGTGTCACAAACTGGAACCACTCTAATAAAGATTCAATTTCAAGAATAAGGGGGATGTACTAAATGCTTCTATACTTCCACCAAGACTAGAACTAAAATACCACTTTGAGATAAAAAAAAAACAAACCGCTTTGATGTAGCCTAGTTAGGAAAACACCGACTAGGGGCCTCGGTTGCCCAGTTGGGAAAACCACCCGACTGGGGCCTCAGTTGGGAAAACCACCCGACTGGGGGCCTCAGTTGGGAAAACACCCGAATCGGCTACCGACGTTCGAACAACCTGATTCGATTCCCGCTGGAAGCAGTGTCAGTTGTACTCGTGGTTGGAAAAAAAATAATTTGCCCCCGGCGGTCGAACTAGCCGCTGGCAGAAACGGATACCAGGGTAGTACTCTGGGAGGGTGAGGAATGCCATCTCGCATCGTGAGTTTCGATGCTTGAAGCGACACTATCCAGAAGTCTTTGAACACTTCTGGATATGCCGAGGACATATGGGAAAACTCGCGTGCTAAGACGCCGATTCAAGTCTCGTACTTTACTCTTACCTTTACAAACTGCTGTGTAGTTAGTGCTCGCTATCTCCCTAATTGGAACGTGCAACTATTTTATTTTGATATTTTTGTACCCAAAAAAAAAAAAATACTATTCTTCTGTTTACCAATCTGGGTTTGCAGGTTTCATTCTTATCCATTTTGTCCACAATAAAACGTCCATTTGTGATGTTCAGCATTGTTGAACACTGTCCGGGATAAGAGTTGATATAAACGGGATCTGTGGAGCGATCACACGTATTATCTTCATATTTAATCTTTTCTTTTATTTCGTGACCAGTAGATGGGAACTCTTTGTACAGAGCTTCGCAGCAGGAGGTAATCTGATCATCAGAAGGGGACCTCCCGTCGAGCAAGTGTTTCGGCCCTTTAGCTTTTTGACACTCTATGGGAGATGGGCCCGCCTGGGCCATGACTCCCAGGCGTCGACCTCCTGCTGCATTGCTCTAAGGCTTACACTATATACCCGCACAAGATAACTGCACTTAATACGCAACACCCGAAAATAGTTTAACTTACCTGTCTTGTCTTAGCAAGTTGCAATCATATTGTCATCTTATCTTTATATATAATCTGTTCTTTTATCTCGTGACCACCGCTAATCGACAAAGTAGACACGCTGCGCAGGGCACGAGCAGATTTCTTACATGAGGAATAACCGCTAGTCACAGTTGTTGACTCGAATCTCAAAGTGGCATTTTAGTTCAAATCCTGGAAGTTTTCTCGCATTTATTGATGAAGACATCCTGAGCTGGTACATACTTCACTCATTTCTAAAATGTGTATCATCATCATGTGCCATACCGGTTGGCGTGGGCTATCATGTCCTTCCACAACCTTCTATCTGCAGTGCATCGTATCAGTTCTGTTGTTACCAAAAGTAAAGTAAGTAAAGAGCTCCCGTCACGCCAAGTGGCGTATAGGGAATATGGTGTTAGTGACCATACATTTTACAGACCTTCAGCACATGATTTTGGGGTAATGTTGTCGGTATTACGCCCGTGCCGCTTTACTTTCCCAGAAGAAAATCCGGTACCCATTTAAGGCTGGGTGAGCCGGAAGTCATCGGTTGGGATCGAGCCCTACCTCTTGTCTTTTCCAGTAATTCAGTTCACTAACCACTGAGCTATCGCTGCTCCCTATGACACCAAGCTTGCGGGTATTTTCTATCGTTGTCGTCCGCGATCTCATTTTCCTTCTTTTTGCCAGTTATAACCAAGTATGGCAACATGCCTTTTCTCATGATGTGCCCGTAAATGTTGATTGTTTCTTTCTGATGTTTTTAGGAGTTCCCTTTTTGTGTTGGCTTCTTTGAGAATTTCCTTTATTGGTCTTTTTAGCTGTCCAGGGAACTTTCAACATTCTTCTGAGAAATCACATCTCTGTGGCATCTAATCGTCTTTTCATTTGCTTGTCTACTATCCATGATTCGCTCCCATAAGCAGGATCGGTTCAATACCGAACCTATGAACTCTCTTTCTCACTTCTATTGACATAGATTTGTTGCATAAGATATTTTTCATTTTCTGAAATGCTATTTTGGCCTGAACTATTCTGCTTTTTATTTCTGTGGTGCATCTTCCGCCTGATGTTATTGTGCCCATGTATTTGTCGCGTTTGCACTTGTTTCAAATTTATCTTGTTTATTTTTATGCTGCATGCTGGTGATGATTGTTTCTTCGATATGACCATTACTTTCTGTTTTCTTACTATTCAGACTGGGACCTTTTTTGTTACTTTCTTTTACTATTATGTCTATCATTCCTTGTATTCATTCCCCGTCTCTGCCATTAAGACTACGTCACCGCATATTGCAAATTATTTTTGTTGTGACAGCTGACCTCAATTCCCCATTTGTTTACCATTGATCTCATAATATATTCACTGTGAGTGAAAACAAATCAACAGAACACAGCCTTGTCTAGTGACCATAATTTTTACAGACCTTCGGTACATGATTTTCCGGGTAGTTTGGTCAGTATTGGGAGCCGCGATAGCTCAGTGGTTAGTGAACTGGACTACAAAGGACAAGATGTAGGGTTCGATCCCCCATCCGACGGCTTCCGTTTCACACAGTCTTTAATGGGTACCGAGTTTTTTTTTCTGGGAAAGTAAAGCGGCACGGGCGTAATATCGACCACAGTACCCCGAAAATCATGTGCTGAAGGTCTGTAAATTTATGGTCACTAACACCATATTCCCTATACGTCACTTGGCGTGACGGGGGCACTTTACTTTTTTTTTTTTTTTTTTTTGTTTTTTTTTTTGTGTTTTTTTACCTTTGTCAGTATTACGCCCGTGCCTCTTTACTTTCCCAGAAAAAAAATCAGGCACCCATTTAATGCTGGGTGAATCCAAACGCCCGTCTGTCAGGATCGAACCCGATCTTTAGACATTTTCTTCTTTTCATCGTCATTATCATCATCTTTGCCCCCTCCATGTCTTCTTCTTTCTCTACTTCCCGTTATCCTCTTCTTTTGTTTTGATCATCATAAATATAATCATCTTTTCCTCCTATTTTTCTTCTTAACTCTTTACCATAGTCTTTTATCTTTCTTTTTCTTTTTCGACGTCATTATCATCATCTTTTTCCCCATCCACCTCTTCTCCTTTCTCTCTTTCTCTTCCTCTTTTCTGTCATATCTTTTAATCATTATCGTCATCATCATCTTTTCCTTCCCATCTTCTTCCGTTTCTTCTTTTCATCTTCCTTCTTTTCTTTTGTTAATCATCATCGTCGTCAGCATTTTCTTCCCCCTCTTACTATTTTTTTTTTCGTCATCAGCATCTACTTTGTCTTCTTTTTTTCGTTGGCCATAAACCGACGGAGCAGCCAGTGACTGGTACGCCGTAGTGTCTTGTAGAAAAACACCTAAGTTCCTCTATTTCATATGGTCCGTGTTCCAACCTTCGTGTTGTGCCTATGTCTGGCTCGCACTATTCATCCATATTCCACTCCTTCCCTAAATTGTTGTTTCTGTTAATATCTTTTTATATGTATGTTTGCTTGCTTGCGTTCGCCCGATGACTTAAGGAGTGTACCTCGTCATCATCCGCCCTTAAAGGACGTTAAGTGGGCGTATCTGCGTTGTGTTGTGGTTTACAGTATAACTGTGATATTTGCGCCTTTCGGGCCAACACATCCGACTTCAGCATGACATTGTTGAGTACTGGGTTGTCTTCCCTTTCGATCCCTACTCTCTTGGCCAGACTAGACAGGTTAGTCTGTTTCTAGAGGCACCGCGGAGAGATGGAGCAGGGTCTGGATGGTTCGATTCACCGATCTTGGCACAAGCCATCAGCTGTGGGTCGCTGACAACTTCCAGCTCTGGTGCTGTGAGGCGCACCTTCGCCTCCACGTGTTTCAACATGTCTAAAGCATTTTGTAAATGCCGAATGATTAGTTGGCATGGGATGGCAGATGCCCTTAGGCTTCTAACCCAATAATAAGCCGCATCTCTATATCCAGAGACTATGAGATTTTACTGCAAGTATGTCTTGATGGTCGATCTACTGTTATTTAAACAAACATGCTTGAATGATCTTAACTCTACCATTCCCCGTAGGCTTGTTTATTTATATTTCAGTTCTCTCTTTCTCGCGTACACCTGATGACTACTAAAGGAATTAATAGCCCTCTTCGTCATCCGCCCTTAAAAAGACATTAGTGGGACGTCGATGCGTTGTTTTGTGGTTTGTAGAACTTTGATATTTGCTTCTTTCAGCCCAATACATCCGAGTTCAGCACGACATTTTTAGTACCGAGTTGCCGTCCCTCTTCGATTCCCTACTCGCTCGGCGGATTAGACTGCTTAGTCTGTTACTAAGGGCACCGTGAGAGCTTGGAGTAGAGTCTACTTGGTTCTAGTTCGCCGATCTTGGCACAAGCCATCAGCTATAAGTCGCTGGCAGCTTCCAACTTTTTCTATCGTGCGCCTTGTCTCCATGTTTCTAATCATTTTGACATAAACATGTCTGGTTACATTGTACACTGGCGTGTTTCCGCCATCCCACTACATTTTCTGCCTTATTTCAGTTTTTTGGGGGCTAACTTTCAGAGATGCAAGCGATTTTGTTTACCGAACGTGGTGAGGCCTTGTGATTTACAGTGACGCTCTGATGCTCAAGACATCAAGAAATTGAAAGGGTTAATTTAAGACAAAAAAACAAGGTGGTAAAAGGTTAGCTAAAGATATGAAGTGGTGGGGAAGGTTAGGTTAGCTTAAGTCAAAAGGAGGTGGAAAAGGTTAGCTTAAGTCAAAAAGAGGTGGACAAGGCTAGCTTAAAAGAAAGGAGGTGGAAAAGGTTAGCTTAAGTGAAAAGGAGGTGGAAAAGGTTAGCTTACGTCAAAAGGAGGTGGAAACGGTTATATTAAGTCAAAAGGAGGTGGAAACGGTTAGATTAAGTCAAAAGGAGGTGGAAACGGTTAGATTAAGTCAAAAGGAGGTGGAAAAGGTTAGATTAAGTCAAAAGGAGGTGGAAACGGTTAGATTAAGTCAAAAGGAGGTGGAAAAGGTTAGCTTAAGTCAAAAGGAGGTGGAAAGGTTAGCTTAAGTCAAAAGGAGGTGGAAAAGGTTAGCTTAAGTCAAAGGAGGTGGAAAAGGTTAGCTTAAGTCAAAGGAGGTGGAAAAGGTTAGCTTAAGTCAAAAGGAGGTGGAAAAGGTTAGCTTAAGTCAAAAGGAGGTGGAAACGGTTAGATTAAGAGAAAAGGAGGTGGGGAACGGTTAGATAAGACAAAAGAAGGCGGAAAAGGTTAGATTAAGACAAAAGGAGGCGGAAAAGGTTAGATTAAGACAAAAGGAGGCGGAAAAGGTTAGCTTAAGACAAAAGGAGGCGGAAAAGGTTATCTTAAGACAAAAGGAGGCGGAAAAGGTTAGCTTAAGACAAAAGGAGGCGGAAAAGGTTATCTTAAGACAAAAGGAGGCGGAAAAGGTTAGCTTAAGACAAAAGGAGGCGGAAAAGGTTAGATTAAGACAAAGGAGGCGGAAAAGGTTAGATTAAGACAAAAGGAGGCGGAAAAGGTTAGATATCTCGTCATATCACATTAGAACCAGCACTGCAGTTTACCGACCTCAAGAATTGGAAGTTAAGATTTTGCGAAAATTACAATTACACTTTTGGAGCCGAAATCAAACCTGGGGATTGACATTGAGAGAGGGAAACACATATCCAGATTCGCAAATTAAGTTTTATTGTGAGAGGGGGGAAAAAAAATTAGGGGACATGTTTTTGAAATAAACTAAAATTTATTTTTATCTTATCTTTTAACCTGGCGCTTTATTAAAAAAAAAAATAATAAATAAAATAAAAAATTTTTCCCAGCTCACACAGCTTTTCACATTTCCCCTCTCTGACGCAATGTCGCGCAGGGCATACCATTAGAGCGATTGGAAAGGTCTGATTAATCGAGGGAAACGTAGCCAGGCATACATAGCGGGCCGTAAGCAAATTTGACAGCGAGTGTCATTAACAGGGGACCCTAATGAATAATTTGGGGGATCCTGGCACCAGTGCTGGCCCCTTTCATTATACAAATGTAATATTAAATTCATCTATATTGCTGCTACCACCACTCCTGGCACGTTGGGAGTTTAAGGAGGGTTCTGACAGGCTCGCCGAGGAGGAAGACGCAGGGAGGCTTGAGCCCGTGTGGCGAGCAGGACATTTAGGCAGGGACAATTATTTCGTCTCATGGCTGGGGCAGGATAAAATAAACTAAAGAGAGATGGTGGGGGCGAATTTGGGGCAACCTAGAGTGGTTTTTTTTTTTCATCTTCTTCCTTTCTTCTAGAGGCGGCCAGTGTTACAAGAAATAGGGACCGAGGTGTGCTATAATTTCCCCCCCCCCCTTTTCTGTCATTATTCCTAGTCATCTAGTGAAAGTTGTAGGTTTAATTTTAAAGGAGCTAAGAGAAGAAGCTAGCCTGCGAGGGTGTCTGTTTGTGTGTGTGTGTATCCGGTGATGGAAATTAAAGACGATAAACAATGTGGGGATATAGTGGGACGGCGACGAGTGGCTCGCCTTCAAAATTGATTTGATGACAAAATCGGGAGACGGGTAGCGAGGACCAATATGTCCAGTGAGGAGTCTACACCCCACTGGTTTCACCAAAATTGAAAGGAGGTCGATGTGAGGTCGTATGCACTTTTTTGTCAGAAAATTAGAGGAGAAAAAGGAGTTTGAAAAAATACAATATTTGTTGGCAAATGCTTTTTTTTTTAAAGTCTGCGATCTCCTTTAATCACCATGTAAACTACGACTCATTTTCTGTGGCCAAGTAAAGTCCACCCATACACTACTGGGAAAGTAACCATGACCCATACTATAACTAGCAAAGTAAACTGCGACCTATACTCTTACTAGCAAAGTAACCGAGATCCATACCTTATAGCAAAGTAAACTGCCACCCATACTCTTACTAGCAAGTAAACCGAGATCCATACGCTTATTAGCAAAGTAAACTGCGACCCATACTCTTACTAGCAACGTAAACTGCGACCCACTCTTACTAGCAAAGTAAACTGCGACCCATACCTTACTAGCAACGTAACTGCGACCCATACTTACTAGCAACGTAAACTGCGACCCATACTCTTACTAGCACGTAAACTGCGACCCATACTCTTACTAGCAACGTAAACTGCGACCCATACTCTACTAGCAAAGTAAACTGCGACCCATACTCTTACTAGCAACGTAAACTGCGACCCATACTCTTACTAGCAAATTAATCTGCGACCCATACTCTTACTAGCAAAGTAAACTGCGTCCATTCTCTTACTAGCAAAGTAAACTGCGACCCATACTCTTACTAGCAAATTAATCTGCGACCATACTCTTACTAGCAAAGTAATCTGCGACCCATACTCTTACTAGCAAAGTAATCTGCGACCCATACTCTTACTAGCAAATTAATCTGCGACCATACTCTTACTAGCAAAGTAAAGTGCGACCTATACTCTTACTAGCAAAGTAAACTGCGACTCATACTCTTAATAATAACAAAGGAAACTGCGACCCATACTCTTACTAGCAAAGTAAACTACGACCCATACTCTTATAGCAAAGTAAACATCGACCCATACTCTTACTAGCAAAGTAAACTACGACCCATACTCTTACTAGCAAAGTAAACATCGACCCATACTCTTACTAGCAAAGTAAAACTACGACCCATACTCTTACTAGCAAAGTAACTGCGACCCATACTCTTACTAGCAAAGTAAACTACGACCCATACTCTTACTAGCAAAGTAAACTACGACCCATACTCTTACTAGCAAAGTAAACATCGACCCATACTCTACTAGCAAAGTAAACTTGACTCCACTTAAAAATAGTAAGTAGCTGGTAGCCCACATAACAGCCAGATAAAACCACGTGTCTCTTTAATAACAACCAATATAAATCAGCTTTTGGAAATCAACAAAACCAAAGACTAAAACGCTTTCGAGATCAGATGTTCTTGAAGACCTCTAAATGTTTGTTGGTCAGACTTCAAACTAATGATGGAAATATGACATGAAACTAAACAGGGACTGTGTCCAATTAGGTAGAAAGCGACGGTGGAAATACCTTGGCCACGTTCTCAGAATGGACGTTAGACGGCTACCTCACCAGGCCCTTATATGGAAACCAGAAGGTAAAAGAAAACGAGGAAGCCAGAAGAGACCCTGAGTAGAATCTTCATTAAGAGAGCGCAGCTAGGGTCTCAGAAACAAGCAAGAAATAAAAAACAGGTTTTGGCTGACCGGCGGACACGGCCAGCTATGGCTTCTGCCCTAGCGCCGTATTCGGCCTTAAAGGATAATCAATCAAATATAAATGAAATGTGTGTGAATACAATCGATTTGAAACAGCATGCCATCATAATTGTAACTAAAAATAATTTTGATGATCCCAGCTACAGAAGCCACTCGGTGAACCTCTTGGGGGTCTCGGCTCACACAGGCTGGGAACCGTTGTTCTTGGAATTGCTAGTTGAGGTGCATCATGACAAGATGAGAAAGAGAGACACTGTTGGACTATGGGAGGCGGAGATAGTATAGGGACTATATTAATAATAAAGCAAGGGGAGATATATGCGTGGAGCCATATTTGTTTGTGGTGCTTGGAGATATCTTATGAAGGAGAAATCCGCAGACCAGGTCGCTGCATGATTAGGAGGAAGGGCGGGGAAGAATGAAGGGGGGATTGAGGGTGTGTCGATCCATGACGGGAGAGGCTGAGATTCTGCACGAAAAAAATGAGTTGGGAGTGACGGCTTGTAAGAGACCACGGTCTCGCGAGTTGTTTGTTTGTTTAGTGAGACCTGTAGCGAGGTCTAAAATTGTAGCGAGGGATAGTTCGTTAGTTTTGGTCTCATTCGTCTTGGGAAAAAATAACAAAACGTTTCTTCCAGAGATTTTGATTTGTGGGGAAAAAATGTGCTCGTCTTGTGTTGAGGGGTATATATTTAGTCGTATTCATCTTCATATTAACGTTGTTGGGGAAGAAACTGGAGAAATAACGACGGCGGACATTAGTGTGTGTATATATATATATATATATATATATATATATATATATATATATATATATATATATATATATATATATACACACATATATAAAACCAGTGCAATGCATTGCAAGGCAAATGTCCGGGGGGCCCCACTCCAAATAGTCCTGATGCAAACTGCTCATTGTCTGCCTACTTGTCTGCATCAGCCAAATTTCCTGGCGTACTTAAATTGCCATTCGGTGTCTTTTCTCGTAGAAACTTCTAGATTTACGTATTTCTGATTCATATCTGAACAATTTATTGTCCAAATTCCAGTCCCTTGCCAGACTTACGAGTCTAAGGGGACAGAGATGGCGCCATGTCTGCAGCAGGTAATTTCTGATTGTGATTTTCTTGTGAGTGCCATATGGTTCTATTTTGAAACAACCACCGCCCGAGTATCGGTTATAGGGTTTGCTTCTGAAAACAAATACAGTTCTGGACACAAACACGGACAGCTTTTTCCTCCATCAACAAAGCTGTAAATGTGCATATGTCTCCAATATTTACTGAAATATTCCACGTTAAATAAAAGGTTGCAGAAATAAAGACAAGAAAATATATTAAGATTTGACTGGTTACAAGAAAATATATTAACATTTGATTGGTTACAAGAAAATATATTAACATTTGATTGGTCACAAGAAATATATTAACATTTGATTGGTTACAAGAAAATATATTAACATTTGATTGGTTACAAGAAAATATATTAATATTTGATTGGTCACAAGAAAATATATTAACATATGATTTGTCTCAAGAAAATATATTAATATTTGATTGGTCACAAGAAAATATATTAACATTTGATTGGTCACAAGAAAGTCGATTAACATTTGATTCCTCACAAGAAGATATATTAATATTTGATTGGTTGCAAGAAAATATATTAACATTTGATTGGTCACAAGAAAATATATTAACATTTGAATGGTCACAAGAAAATATATTAACATTTGATTGGTTACAATAAAATATATTAAGTTTTGATTGGTCACTAGAAACTATATTAACATTTGATTAGTCAGCTATGTTGTTAATACGACAAGGCCATCCACACAGCAGAAACACAAACATTTTGGTTTAAACTCGTGTTATTATCAACATACTATCTTCGCCACGATTGCGCATAATGATATGTGATTTTATGTCTATTCCACTGCAAAAATACAAGTTATGGTGTACATTTTAGAATCGTTGCGGGGCTCTCTGGAAATATGTATTACCTTTGGAACTAGCGTAAAGTTGACCAAATAATGTGTTCATGATCTGTAGCTCCGTCGGTAATCATTTAAAATGACTTTTACATTAAGCACTAAGATGTGTTGTAAATGCAGTCATATAATCTAAATGTTGTATAGCCGTGAAGTATATATAAAATCCGCATTGCTAAGCCATTGTGTTTGTAGACGGGAGCTGTTAATGTTCCTTGCTTTTCATACCATTACTAACTCTGTGTGGCATAAACCTTTTTCTTTTGTATTTAATTTTTTTGTTTTGTTTATTCAACTGGACCTTTTGAAATCTGTAATGATACAAGTTCGTGGCTTTTTCTGTCGTGCAGCCGGCACGAGAATCTGTTCATACTTTAGTTTGAAGCTGCATATAGCAGTGGTTGATGAACTAGACTGTTGATAGGAGACCGGGTCGGTAGAACAGTAATTGGTGAAGTAGACTGTTGATAGGAGACCGAGTCGGTAGAGCAGTAATTGGTAAAGTAGACTGTTGATAGGAGACCGGGTCGGTAGAGCAGTAATTGGTGAGGTAGACTGTTGATAGGAGACCGGGTCGGTAGAGCAGTAATTGGTGAAGTAGACTGTTGATAGGAGACCGGGTCGGTAGAGCAGTAATTGGTGAAGTAGACTGTTGATAGGAGACCGGGTCGGTAGAGCAGTAATTGTGAAGTAGACTGCTGATAGGAGACCGGGTCGGTAGAGCAGTAATTGGTGAAGTAGACTGTTGATAGGAGACGGGTCGGTAGAGCAGTAATTGGTAAAGTAGACTGTTGATAGGAGACCGGGTCGGTAGAGCAGTAATTGGTAAAGTAGACTGTTGATAGGAGACCGGGTCGGTAGAACAGTAATTGGTGAAGTAGACTGTTGATAGGAGACGGGTCGGTAGAACAGTAATTGAAGTAGACTGTTGATAGGAGACCGGGTCGGTAGAGCAGTAATTGGTAAAGTAGACTGTGATAGGAGACCGGGTCGGTAGAACAGTAATTGAAGTAGACTGTTGATAGGAGACCGAGTCGGTAGAGCAGTAATTGGTAAAGTAGACTGTTGATAGGAGACCGGGTCGGTAGAACAGTAATTGGTGAAGTAGACTGTTGATAGGAGACCGGGTCGGTAGAACAGTAATTGAAGTAGACTTGATAGGAGACCGAGTCGGTAGAACAGTAATTGGTAAAGTAGACTGTTGATAGGAGACCGAGTCGGTAGAACAGTAATTGGTGAAGTAGACTGTTGATAGGAGACCGGGTCGGTAGAGCAGTAATTGGTAAAGTAGACTGTTGATAGGAGACCGGGTCGGTAGAACAGTAATTGAAGTAGACTTGATAGGAGACCGGGTCGGTAGAACAGTAATTGGCAAAGTAGACTGTTGATAGGAGACCGAGTCGGTAGAACAGTAATTGGTAAAGTAGACTGTTGATAGGAGACCGAGTCGGTAGAACAGTAATTGGTAAAGTAGACTGTTGATAGGAGACCGGGTCGGTAGAACAGTAATTGGTGAAGTAGACTGTTGATAGGAGACCGGGTCTGACGAACAGTAATTGGTGAAGACAGACAGCTGAGGACGGAAGTCGAGTTTGATCCCACGGTAGAGCGGTGGTTGTAAACTAGAATAGATAGCTGAGAACAGGAGGTCGGGTGGGTAAAGCAGTAGTGGTTCTAAACTAGACACATGAAGATATACTGTCGAGTCGGTAGAGCGGTGGTTAGTGAACTAGACTGCTGAGGACAGGAGGCCGAGTTTGATCCCATGGTAGAGCGGTGGTTAGTGAACTAGACAGCTGAAGACAGGAGGCCGAGTTTGATCCCATGGTAGAGCGGTGGTTAGTGAACTAGACAGCTGAAGACAGGAGGCCGAGTTTGATCCCATGGTAGAGCGGTGGTTAGTGAACTAGACAGCTGAAGACAGGAGGCCGAGTTTGATCCCACGGTAGAGCGGTGGTTAGTGAACTAGACAGCTGAAGACAGGAGGCCGAGTTCAGTCTCTCCGGCTTGTAGAATCAACACGGATATTTTTTTTCTATTGGAAAGAGAGGCGATCTGGCGTAATGCTTACTACGTTATGTTATTATTATTGACATATATTCTGATAGTAGTAACAATATGAGCATTAACACTGTTGGTAACAGCATGTTATGCTGTACACAATCCACATGGCGTAATACTCTTTCTTTCTTTCTTTCTTTCTTTCTACGTTCTAATAATATACAAGGTACAGAAAAAAGGATGCCATTACAAAGTCGTTTGTGTTTGGGTCATTTATCTTCACTATACTGGTACTATTAATAGTGATGTTACAACTACTGTTGCAACTCTGCTTGTACTACTTCAGTTACTATTACCTCTGTTGTTACTATTCATACTACTTTCTACAACTATTGCAACAAGTACTACTAATGCTGCTACTGCTATCAATACGATTACAACAACATCAACAACAACAACAAGAACTACTACTACTACTACTATTAATACTGTTACTACTTTTAATATTACTGCTGCTACTACTACTACTATTAATACTATTGCTACTATTAATACTACTGCTATTACTATTACTACTACTCATACTATTACGACCATTAATACTATTACTACTATTAATACTACTGCCATTACTACTACTGCTACTATTAATACTGCTGTTATTACTACTACTACTACTACTACTACTACTACTACTACTACTACTATTAATACTGCTGCTATTACTACTACTACTACTACTACTACTATTAATACTGCTGCTATTACTACTACTACAACTACTACTATTAATGCTGCTGCTATTACTACTACTGTTGTTGTTGCTACTCTGCTTGTACTACTTCACAGTTACTACTACTTCTACTACTACTATTGATTATTATTAATTATTCTATACTGCTATAAGTAATACTACTAATGCTACTACTGCTACTGCTATCAATACTACAACAGTAACAACTGCTACTTGTCTTTCTACTCCTACTAAGACAATTATTATTACAACTATTTTTTTTTGCTGTTACTAATAATACATCGACAACAACAGCACAGCCACTACTGCTGCTATCGTATCCATTACTACAACTACTACTGTTGTTACTGCTGCTCTATAAATACTGCTACAGCAACAACAATAACCACCACTATCTACTTTTGATTTTCTTTCATTCATAAACTAATGCTTCTATCTCTTGTGAAGATTACAGCACATCTGCAGTATCCGTACCTTTCCAGTATTCTGCACATATAATTTCGCAATGCAATTTTTATTTTGCAAAATAACATTACTATTATGACTTCATTTAGTTGCCTTTAGAGACTTGCAATATGATGGATAGGCGGCAGAAACCATTAAAGGCTATATCTGAAAAGTGTTCCTTGTTGCAGTTTCCTTATATTGCGAGTCCGGCTTGTTGCAGGAGCTACTGAGTTAAGTGCTCTGTGCACACTGGAAGCTGTGCGTTTCATCTGTTTTGATCGTGTTTCGATATTCCGATTGGTTACAATGAATGATGATGTCGTATGATGTAGAATAGATGGCTGTGTTCACTTTCTGTGCGGTTTCGCTTTATGTCTTTTGACGTGTGCTAAGACTGCTATGATGGGGACTACAGCTACCTTTCTTTGTTTGGGAGATGAGATAGTAATTCGGATGATTCCACTAGCACGGGCGGTTGAGCAATTATGGATTTTCATTCGTTTGCAGTAACACCGGAGCCTTCCATAACCATAACCATACTGACCTGCAAGGACAGGGAATGAGCGTGACCCTACCCAGGGTACACGAGTAGCGATATTTGAACCACACCGTGCTGCATTAAGCGTGGCTGCATTACAATTGACGAATTAACACTTAAGTTAATCCCATGAAACATGTTTTGCCATTAAAAAATAAAAACTGAATTAACGTTCACATATAATTTCATCATCAAGTGCCATGTCTGCTGGCGTAGGTGATCATGTCTCTCCACAACTTTCGATTCCGACAGTTTTTTATCATTTTTCTTGTTGACCTTTTACCAAGCCGTTGTCTTAAGCTGTCTGGTACCTTCTCTCTTTGCTTTCCTCTATCTCTTCCTCCCTCAATATTCCCGGTTGTCACAATATATCCCATCTGTTCCCTTCTCATTACATGGCCAATAAATGATGATTTAGTTATTGAGTTATTTGCAGTTCTTCATCATTGCACTCCGAACATGTCCATAGGTGCTCAGATCGCCTCCTCGACTGATACTCCAGTTCTGTGTTGGTTGATAAGTCTTCTTATACGCATGAATACTTACTGTCGTCATTGTTGCTTTTGTCGCTGAAAGTCGATGCTGTGGGTGGTCTAGACTCACGTACACTCACTCAGTCGCATGGTCCAGAACACGCTTCCACGTTATAGACATGGCCAACTCCAGTCAATCAGCTCTCCGGCACATGGATAAACCGCGCTTTCGATTTTGTTCGTTTAGAAGCACAAGTAAATACAGTTACGCGTCCTTGACAACCAACCGGCAAACACACACCGTCGTCTTGGGACGTACCAAATGATTGTTTCTTCCTAATATTGCAAATTAGCTCTCTTTTTGCTTTGGCCTCTTTCACGATGTTTCCATTACTCTTCTTAGCTGTCCGTGGTATTCTCAACACTCTTCTGTAAAACCACATTTCTACAACCTCCAGTGATTTTCTTGTCTGTTGTCCTATTGTCCATGATTCACATCCATATGTTAAGACTGGCACTACATAACATTTAAGAACTCTTTCTCTTGTTTCTATTTTCAAAAATGGATTTCACCGTATCTTCCTCATTGTCATTTAAGTATCATTTTAAGTATAATATTATAAGTTAATTGAAGTAGTGTACTATGTTAAACCCACTCTTAATTTTTGTTTGAGGAAAGGTTATATCTTTTTTTCTAATCATGATAAATATATAATAACAATTGAGAATGGCAGAGCGTCAGCATTTTCATCCATAAAAAAAGTAAAGTATCCCCGTCACGCCAAGTGGCGTATAGGGAATATGGTGTTAGTGACCATAAATTTTACAAACCTTCGGCACATGATTTTTGGGGTAATGTGGTCGGTATTACGACCGTGCCGCTTTACTTTCCCTGAAAAAAAATCAGGTACCCATTAAAGGCTGGGTGAACCGGAAGCCGTCGGTTGGGATCGAACCATACCTCTTGTCCTTTGTAGTCCAGTTCACTAACCACAGAACTGTCGCGGCTCCTATTTTTATCCATGGTGTAACTAATTCTTCTCTCTCTATCTCTCTCACTGTTCCTCGCTCTCTCTCTCTCATTCACTCATTCTATGTACTGACCTTCCTAAACCTTCTTTAGAGCAACGAAATCTCAGTAGACATAATTACGTTGCACTCTGTTGATTGTTCATAATTCAAGGCGTGGCTGCTTTGTCCGTAACCACGGACGCGAGGAATATAAATAACCATATATGTGGATTTGGGAGAATAAGTCATCAGTGATTAACTACCGCTTTTAACAAGAACATATTGGTCATCTGGCCGACTTCTTTAACGTGCCCTGTCGCAGAAAAATCCGGGGCTTCCTTTCTATTCAGATGAAGTCGTCCCCTCCGTCCAGCGAGGATCAACACTTACTTCATAATACCATCATTGGTTACCCCGCGGCTGCCTGGCCTTTCTCGACCCCTAGACCGACCGGCTGGAGGGGGCCTTGACCAAGTGGACGGCCAATTAATTGGGTGACCATCTTCGGCCACCCGCCTGATGGATCTTCTCATCAGCGAACACCGGCCGGTCAACAAGTCTCCGGATAACTCTATCATCTCCTACCCGGGCCGGTCCTCGGTTAGGAAATTAGAAGTTGACATGTTTTAACCCGAGCTCGTTTCTATTCTGACTCTGTGACTCGTGATGGATAGTACTCTCTCTGTTTGAGGACCCATTCTCAAATTAACAATCTTTCCATGTCTCACGCTACTCCTTCATCCCTTTGGCAAGCGCCCATGCTGTCCACACAAACAACTTTGTTGATAAGTAGTTTCTCTAAGAAAAGTATAGCTTGTGTATTTTGGCAAGAGTGTTCGTGAACGTAGGGGTTGGGGGTCGAATTTGGGGGTGGATACGGCAAGGGCGTAGACAAGAAGGGTTGGAGGGGGAGGGGTGGGTTGAGAGTTGATATAAAAAAAAAACAGTAAAGTGCCCCCGTCACGCCAAGTGGGTTGTAGGGAATATGGTGTTAGTGACCATAAATATTACAGTCTTTCAGCGCATAATTTTTGGGGTAATGTGGTCGGTATTACGCCCGTGCCGCTTTACTTTCCAGAAAAAAATCCGGTACCCATTTAAGGCTGGGTGAACCCGGAAGCCGTCTGTTGGGATCGAACTCGACCCATGTCCTTTGTAATTCAGTTCACTAACCACTGAGCTATCGCGGCTCCATGAGAGTAGATATGATAAGATGTAATTGATGTAATTGATGTAGGTGAGGGGAAGGACGAATAATGTACACTCGGGAAGCAAGAGAATGTGTAGAATTGAAAAAACAAAAGAAGATAGAACAAAATGAATGAGAAAGAACATATGGAACATGTGGGGGAAAAGGACAAACATTGGAGAAAACAGTGTAGACTAGAGGAGGCAAGTCGCGTTGGCTGATGGTCAGTATGATGGCTTCTGAGGAAAAAGGGCCCCGGTTCAGTTCCCAGATTTTGCTATTCCTTTTTTTAGCGGAAACGTCTTTGGGGTTCACTCCATCTTTGAAAATGGGTACCATACTTGTTTTTGTGAAATTAGGACAACCTAGCGTGATACCTACCATGTAACCATTAAAATTAAATATGCTTAAGAGATCCAGTGGTTCTTTGAAAAATGTGGGCTCTAACGCCATGTTCCACCATTTGTATAAACACATATACGAAACATTTCCTAATTTCAGCAGGAGGGGCTACTTATGTAACTAAGATAAGGACAGAAAATTGTTTTAAAAAAAAAGAAAAAAGCATAGACAAAATAAAGGGAAAGACGTAGGCAACAGGAGTGGAAACTGTCGATTGGAGAAGAAAAAGAAGGAAAGCTTAGGCAGGGGAAACAGAAAGAACATAAATATTGGAAAAGGAAATATAGATTGGGAAAAGCCGTAGAAATTCAGAGAACACGGAAATAAAAACATATATTTATAAAACACACACACATTACACATTGTATACAGTGTTAAATATAAATAGACATCTAAAGAGTGGGGCTGAAAGCTGAAAAAAAAACAACAACCAGTGGTACATTGATACGTCAATCTCAGCTGTTGAGTTACGTGAATAGTTCAACAAAATGGTCGACAATCAGGTACACTTCTTCTTCTGCGATCATGACGTCATTCAGACTAGGATTCCGGACTTTCTTATGAAGGCAGCTGTCTATTTAAGTGATTCGGTTGCCCTGTGTAGTTTCTCTTCCAGGGAGGTGGATGTGGACCACATTGTCTTTCTCAGGTCTGTGTACGGGGGGCAATCCTGTAGAACATGTTTTGTTGTCATGTTACCAAGTGTACAATTGTATTGGCTGGTAGTTCCTATTTTGAGTTTAGTGAATATGTGGTTTCTCATTCTGTTGTGGCCAGTGCGTAGGCGAAGTATGATGACTTGATCCCTCCTTGATAGCTGGAGGTATCCATCCCTCTCGTTATGCTTTGGGTGTTCTTGTATTTTATGTGATTGAAGTATCTAGAGCAGAACTCAAGGCAGTCAAATTGGAACAAGAAAGTTTAGAACAAGGTGTGAAGGGTAAAAGCATGGAAGAGCATCTTTGTTGCACGTGTTTGATCGTGTTCGTACCGCGTACCAACTTTAAGGATGAGTTTAATCTTGCTAATGCCATAGCAGACTGTGGGAAGTTCTAAACAGTTGATTGAAGATGGGCCTAGCAAAAGGGATCGAAATCAAACAGCGCATAATGACCATTGCTGATGTCAGCCCACGCCTAAAGCTGTGGACGGTAGTAGGAAACTCTTTGTACAGAGCTTCGCAGCAGGAGGCAATCTGATCATCAGAATAAACCCCCCGTCGAGCAAGTGTTTCGGAATTGAATTATCCTATTGATAAATGCCAAATTGCAAGGATGCACCCATAAAGGTTCCTTCCACGCCTTGTTAGGCATTTGGGGAGTATGATGCTAGTGACCATATTTTGTAATGACCTCGGCATATTTTCGAATGATATGGTCTGTATCAACCGGGCCGCCTTTACTTCCCAGAAAGGTCACAGGTACCCATTTTTAGAGGCTAGGTGAATCGCATACCATTGTCAGTCTGAAAAAAAAATGAAAGCCGTAACTTCGGGGAATTAAACATGGACCCTTCTGATCGGGAAGCGAACATTTTACCACTCAGCCACCGATTCTCCGATGCAAACATGTGACTTAGTTTATTTGTTGATGTACAATACACTCCCTACCAAACCAAGTAAATTACTCGTGTATATATATATATATATATATATATATATATATATATATATATATATATATCAGTCATCATCAAGTACCACGCCTGAGAGCATAGATGATCATGTCTCTCCACAAATTTCGATCTCGACTGTTATTTATCATTTCTGTTGTTGACCTTCTGTCAAGCCATTCTCTTAAGCTGTCTGGTATCTTTTATCTTTGCTTCTCTATATCCCTTTGTCCCTAAATTTTCCCAGTTGTTACAATATATTCTTGCTGGTCCCTTCTCATTACATGGCCAAAAGGTGATTATTGTTTCTTCCTAATTTTGGGAAGTAGCTCTCTTTTTGCTTTGGCCTCTTTGAGAGCGTTTTCATTACTCTTCTTAGCTGTCCATGGTATTCTCAACATTCTTCTGTAGAACCACATTTCAACAGCCTCCAGTGATTTTCCTGTCTTTTGTCATATTGTCCATGATTCATATCCTTATGTTAATACTTGTTCTACATAACATTCAAGAACTCTCTTTTTTTGTTTCTATTGTCAAAAATGAATTGCACAGTATCTTCCTCAATTTTTTTTTTGGGAAAGCTGCTTTCATCTGAGCCATGCTGCATCTCACCTAACTTGTACATCTACCATCTGAGGTTAACATTGTTGCCATATATTTAAATTCATTTACCTGTCGGTTTAGGGGCAAGCATTCTCCAACTGGCTCATCTAAATAAAAAAGAACAGATACCTGGCCTTTCTCTATACACTGAAAGATTCTCTGAAAAAGAGCAACGGACATCTCCAACCAACACGGGATATATCCTAAAGAAGAGAATCCCTAACACTCATCTCCTATACGATAGCAATGCGATGTGCTATCTTTACCTACGTGTCTGCGTGTAACATAATGATATATATAATATCATAGAATGTTCACAAATTCGCGTATTATTCGAAAGAAAAATAGCATTTATAAACAAAGATGGTGCTGCATTTGGGAAATAGCCGCATTTAAGCCGGCGCTTTTATCAGGAAGAACAGCGAGGAAATAGAATTAAATTAAATTGAATATTTTCCATCTGGTGCTCATTTTTGTGGACACCGGATAGAATTATGATAGGAGACTAGGCTAGAAGAGACGGGCCTAGGACGAGTTCGTTGTTTATTTCTGTGATTGTTCATAAATTAACAAGGGCAGCGATTATCAAAGTGTGTGCTTATGGTTCCTTGTAGGATGCTGGGTTATAGTGAGTGTGGTGTCTCCTGCCTTTTCTTCTTCCTATTCTTCTTCATCTTCTTCATCTTCTCCTCTTCATCTTCATCTTCTTCCTCTTCTTCTTCATCTTCTTCTTCTTCATCTTCTTCCTCTTCTTCTTCATCTTCTTCTTCTTCATCTTCTTCCTCTTCTTCTTCCTCTTCTTCATCTTCTTCCTCTTCTTCTTCATCTTCTTCATCTTCTTCCTCTTCTTCTTCATCTTCTTTTTCTTCATCTTATTCCTCTTCTTCCTCTTCTTCTTCTTCTTCTTCTTCTTCCTCTTCTTCATCTTCTTCATCTTCTTCTTCTTCTTCTTCTTCATCTTCTTCTTCTTCCTCTTCTTCATCTTCTTCATCTTCTTCTTCTTCTTCTTCTTCTTCTTCATCTTCTTCTTCCTCTTCTTCTTCTTCCTCTTCTTCCTCTTCTTCTTCATCTTCTTCCTCTTCTTCTTCATCTTCCTCTTCTTCCTCTTCTTCCTCTTCTTCTTCTTCCTCTTCTTCATCTTCTTCTTCTTCTTCTTCATCTTCTTCTTCTACCTTTCAGCTCCACGTGGAGCATATGTCTTCAACAAACACTTTCCAAGCCCTTCTATTTCTTGCCATGCTTTTAAGATCATTCCATATCTTCCCCATCATCTTCATCTCTGCTTCCATCCGTCTTCTCCAAGAATATTTTGGTCATCCTATTTTGTCTTTTTCCCTGTGGATTCCAAAAAGGGCCTGTTGTGTAATACTTTCAGTTAGCTTCCGCATTGTGTGTCCTATCCAGCGCCATCGCCTTCACTGTATCTCTTTATCCACTGCTATTTGACTGGTACATTTCCATAATTCTACGTTAGTGATTTTGTCCTACCATATCTATCCTTTTATTCTGCGTAAGCACCCATTAATGAAAGTCTGTATCTTCTTAATTATCATTGTTGTTGTTCTCCATGTTTCACAGCCATATAATAAGATTGACCTAACATCGGAGTTGAAAATTGTTATTTTAGTATTGAAACTAATGTGTGTTGTAAGGAAGGAGAATTCTCATCTTTTGCTGCTGCTTTCTGCGATTTCTGTTTCTCTCTTTCGTCAGTACTTTTAAAAGGGCGGTAAGTCGGCGTAGATGGGATGCGTTGTGGTTTAACAGCTGAGCTGCGATCTTTCAGGTAGAAGACAAATGACAGCGCCTCACCAACGCCGCCTGGTGGTGTATAGAGAATATGGTGTTAGTGCCCATGTTTTTTTTTTATCTTCAGTTCATTATTTTTTAGGGAGGTAATGTTTTAATGCCGTGAAAATATACTAACATCAAATAAAACCAGGGCTAAAACTAAGAATATCAAAATGTTATATCTTCTCAACATTGATGAATGGTACAGAAACATGGACATTAGATAAGAAAATAACAAACAATTGATGCATTTGAAATGTGGATTTATAGAAGCATAAAAATAAGTTGATGGAAAGAAAAGAAATAAACGATGAAATCTTGAACTAACTAAAAATTAAAAGGGATCTACTAAACACAATTCAAACAAGACAAATGAGATTTTGGGGGCATGTTAAAAGACACAGCAGTCTACTAAAAGTAATCGTAGGAAGGGAAAATACAGGGTAAAAGAGACAGAGGCAGACCAAGACTAACATGAACAAGTAACATCGAAAGATGGACAAGTCAGCCTATGACAACCTGCACCATCAAAGCAAGAGACAGAGCGGAATGGCGCTCCATGGTAGTCAGCCGTCGATGTGGAGACGGCACTCAGTGATGATGATGATGAATGTGGTCAGTACCATGTCAGTGCCGTCTTTCTTTCGCAGACAAGTTCGGTGGTCATTGAAGCCTGGGTAAACCCCGGAAGTTATCAGTCGGGATCGAACCCAACCTGGTGTCCTTAGTAGTCCAGTTCACTAACTACTGGGGAGATACTACTGATGCCCTTTTGTCAACAGGGTCAATTTGGAAGCGTCAAAAAGATCTTGAACTATCGTTAATATTGTCGTTAGCACTACGCGCTATTTAATATTGTCGTTAACACTACGCGCTATTAACTTCGCTTCTGTGTTCTTTGCTGTTTCTGAGAAGTATATAGAACTGTTAAAGAAGGGAAGAGAGAAGTGGAGAGCTACACTTAAGAGAAAGAGAGGAAAGAGATGGAGGAAAGTTGTGTAGAGAGATAGGAGTATTAGTGATGAGAAAGAGAAGAAAGAAAGAATAAGAAAAATGGTACACTAAAGAGTGAGAGGATAAACAGAAAAGGAACATAACCTTAGCGATATAGAGGAGAAAGAGTTCTGGGATAACGTAACCGATAAGATTACAGAAAGTGAGATGCAGACCCATCGACACTGGTATATATGTGGAGAGAGAGAGAGAGAGAGGTAGATAATAATGGAGGAAGTAAGGAGGAAACAAGAGACAAGCATGAGGGATATATCGGAGAAAGAGACAGTCGAAGACCAGGGAACCATTGCGAATAAAGAGGAAAGAGATGCTGTCGCTAAAGTGGTATTATGCGATGAGACGGAGAAAGAACTTAACAGATAATATAAACAGAAAGGGGGAGGGGCAGATAAATACATACAAGAAGAGAAGTAAGAAAGAGTTCGAAGATTGGAAAACAGGAGGCAGGTAATGTTTGAGATGAGAGCGAGATAGATGAAGGAAGGACATGAGGCAGAGGAGAGAGTGAAAGAGGGGATGGAGAGAAAGACTGTGAATTTTAATATTTAAAAAATAGGGAAGGAATATGCTTTTGACACTTAATGGAGAGAGATAGACAGTGTGTAGGCGTGAATATTCATGGGAAGTAAGCAGTGATGTTAAAATAATAAGTACATGGATAGAGAGAGTGATTAAATGGATGAATGATAGAATCCAGCAGCACGAGCGCTAGGAGAGGGCTGAACCACACGAGAGTGCTGACAGTAGCTTTCAAGATGGCCAGCACTGTGGCCGGGTGACATCACGACTCAAATTGGTTATGATTACCCCCAGAGAATAAGAGCCGGCTAGACGAGATGGCCACCTAATGCCTTTCTGAAGCAACACTTTATGTTTGGATGCTGAGGGATAACACACTTATTAAGGTTAGCGATGGGACGGCCGGCTCGATAGAGACACCATCTCGTCTTTTATCCAAAATATGCCAGAGTATCAGGGCCTCATCATAAAATGCAAATATAAACTATTAGCGGGAGATACCGAATCCTAACGAAGTTTATGATCTGGAGAATTGGATGTTGGCTTCATCGGAAATACCTTCGTTCCCACCCCTGCTGGTTAATACCGTATATGGGTTGTGGTAACTTGTTAGTGTTCGGATTGTCGTTGTTGTTGTGTTTTTTTTAATGGATAAATTAATGATAAGGTAAATACCGAGTTTGGTTAAATGTTATTTTTTTATCTTGTGTGTACGTGTGTTTTGTGTGTGTGAGACGCTTTCGGTTCAGCCAAAAAAAAAAAAACTGGTAAAGAAATATATATATATATATTACAATAAATGAGATAATGTGAGCAGGGGAATCTTTGTAACTGGAAGATCTTTGTAATGAAGTCGTGTTTTATTTTCCTAGAAGCATTTTACTGTTAAGAGATTCTCGTTAATGGGAGACATCTCCGTATCACTTGGAAATTTTTGTGGAAAACACTGCTATGCCACTGGGAGATTTTTATAGAAAACACGGGACCTCCTTGTTTATTGCCGTTATCTGAGACGGCTAAACATCAGATCTCTACACCCAAGAGATCAGGGGAGAGTAACGTCACGAAGAAACCACGGATTAATTGTTCATGTTTTTGAATAATAACCACTGCTTCTAGTGGGCTTTGAACTAGGGTCCTTCCTATCCCAGGGCCGACTTCGTACCTCTAGACTAGTGGCAAGGCGCTGTGCCACTGAGTACGGGTTCGATACTGCTTGGGTCCATATTTGTTTCTGTTGTTGATTATTTGTCATTTTTTCCGAGTGCTGTAAACATACATCTTCCTCTGAATTGATTCGCTTGATTATCACCTCGGAAGTTTCCCTCTAAAATAATATTCATTTATTATTATTTGTCTCCTACCTCTAGACTACCCAGCCCGTACGTCGCAGTCCATTTGTATTTAAGCCTAAGGCTTTTTGAGACAGATAATAGCTGCAAGCTAAAGTTCTTGAAATACAAATCTTGTTATCTCCTTTAGCCAGTTAATGATACACACTCGTGTTTGATACACACTCGTGTTTGATACACACTCGTGTTTGACTAAATGTAGGTAGGGGTTGCAGAGGAGAGAGAGAGAGAGAGAGAGAGAGAGAGAGAGAGAGAGAGAGAGAGAGCAAAAGAGGGAGAGAGTGATCAGCCTGTACTCAACGGTACAACATGTAGTACATCTTCTCAGCTGCGTCCATCCTAGGACTCCCCTTCATTGTCCGCCCTTAAACGGCGTTAAGTATACGTTGAGTCCCTAGTAAACAACTAACCGTGGTATCTGCACATTCCAGCGCTATAAATCCGTTTTCGGCTTGACATTTTGGCACTGGCTTACACACCCTCGTCGATCCTTACTCGGTTGGTCAGACAAGTTAATATGCTCTCAGAGGTACCACTTGTAGGTGAAGTAGGGTCAGGCTCAGCTCTTTAATGTTCACCGATCCTAACGAACACAGTCAGTTATGGGTCGCCAATCGCTCTCAGCCCCGTTTTTAGTGGTAGTCAGTACAACTGTTAAGAATACATAGACAGTTTGTCAACGATATTTATTTGCATTATTTTAGACGGACAATATTAATCTTGTACAAATATATCTGGGAGCCACGATAGCTCAGTGGCTTCCGGTTCACCCAGCCTTAAATGGGTACCGGATTTTTTCTGGGAAAGTAAAGCGACACGGGCATAATACCGACCACATTACCCCAAAAATCATGTGCCGAAGGTCTGTAAAATTTATGGTCACTAACACCATATTCCCTATACGCCACTTGGCGTGACGGGGGCTCTTTACTTTTTTACAATCTTATTCTTGCCTTAGATCGAAGGAACACAAAAGAAGAAAGACTAATGAATGACACCAATCTTTCTTTTTCCTTAAATTGTGACTTTTTTTTTTAAATTGGGAATAAGCAAATCGGAAACATCTACAATTATTTTTTTCATGACAAGACACACGATATATCATTGTTATACATCTGTTGTCGTTGTTATACATCTGTTGTCATTGTTATACATCTGTTGTCGTTGTTATACATCTGTTGTCATTGTTATACATCTGTTGTCGTTGTTATACATCTGTTGTCGTTGTTATACATCTGTTGTCGTTGTTATACATCTGTTGTCGTTGCTATACATAGACAACACTTAATGCGGAATATGAGAAGATACAAAATGTGAGATACCACACTTGAGAAAACCCACCCGTGTAAATATAAAAGACGGAGTGACTTTACTTTATATATATATATATATCTGGTTATTCTAAACATCTATTTCATCTATTTTCCATTTGGGCCGAAGATGACACATATAGTGAAAGTCTTAGTAGTCCATGATTGTCGATTTGCTGCTGGTATTATATAGATTGTTTGGAGGCGAAGGCGCGCCTACCAGCACCGGAGCTGGAAGCTGTCAGCGACCCACAGCTGATGGCTTGCGCCAGGATCGGTGAACCAAAACCATCCAGACCCTGTTCCACCTCTCAGCGGTGCCTCCTGTAACAGACTAACCTGTCTAGTCTGGTCAAGCGAGCAGGGATCAAAGAGGGAAGACAACCCGGTACTCAAAAATGTTGTGCGGAAGTCGGATGTGTTGGGCCGAAAGGCGCAAATATAACAGTTATACTGCTAACCACAACACAACGCAAACACGACGTCCACTACGTCCTTGTGAGGGCGGATGATGAAGAGGAATATTCTAGTCTACCACGATACTCTAGAATACTTTAGTCATCGGGCGAACGTAACCAACCAACTATACAGATTGTTTAGGTGAGATCAGGTAATTTTACCTGCTACTGTATGCAGTAATCAATAAAACCTGCTGCTGCCCTCTAGGTAAGCTCGGGAGAATAAAAGGCTAAGGGAGGGTATACTAAAATAAAACAACCCCACTGCCTTGTGGGTGCAAGTTTTTAGTCAAGAGCTAGCGGAGTCAACCGTAAAAAAAACGACGGTAACAGAAAACCACCGTCGAAACTTCTTTGAATAGTCAAGGGTTGAGCTAAGAATATTATTGAAAACGTTTTGATAGAGCCCAAAGCAAAAAAAGTAAGCTAATTTCCAATATTAAGAAGAAACGTTCTTAATTTTTGGCCATGTAATAAGAATGGAACAACTGTATTTTCGGGAGGACGTGAACTCCCATTGTATATGGTGGATAGGCGGCAGGAACCATTGAAGGCTATGTCTGAAAAGTGTTCCTTCTTGCAGTTTCCTCATATTCCAAGTCCGGCTTGTTGCAGGAGCTACTGAGTTAAGTGCTCTGTGCACACCGTGAGCTGTGTGTTTCATCCGTTTTGATCCTGCTTCGATATCCCGCTTGTTTACGATGAATGATGATATCGTATGACAGGGAACAGTTGGCTGTGTTCACTTTCTGCGCGGTTTCGCCTTATGTCTTTTGGCGTGTGCTGAGACTGCTACGATGCGGACTACATTTACCTTTCTTTGTTTGGGAGATGAGTTGGTAATTCGGATGATTCCACTGGCACGGGCGGTTGAGCAATTATGGATTTTAATTCGTTTGCTGTGATGCCGAGGCCTTCCATAACCAATAACCAATAACAACTGTATTGTGACAACTGTGAACATGGAGAGACAAAGAGATAGAGGGAAGCAAAGATAAAAGATACGAGACAGCTTAAGAGAATTGCTTGGCAGCAAGTCAACGACAGAAATGATAAATAACTGTCGATATCGAGAGTTGTGAAGAGCCATGATCACCTACGCCAGCAGGCGTGGTACTGGATGATAATGATGATTATAGATTGTAATGCTTAATCTACACATCATCATCATCAAGTACCGGGCCTAGTGGCGTAGGTGATCATGTCTCTCCACAACATTCGATCTCGGCAGCTATTTATCATTTCTGTTGTTGACCTTCTGCCAAGCTATTCTCTTAAGCTGTCTGTTATTTTTTCTCTTTGCTTCCCTCTATCTCTTCGTCCCTCAATTTTTCCAGTTGTTACAATATATTCAAGTTGTTCTCTTCTCATTACATGGCCAAAAAATGATGATTGTTTCTTCCTAATATTGGAAATTAGCTCTCTTTTTGCTTTGACCTCTCTCAGAACCTCTTCATTACTCTTCTTAGCTGTCAATGGTATTCTCAACATTCTTCTGTAAAACCACATTTCTACAGACTCCAGTGATTTTCTTGTCTGTTGTCCTATTGTCCATGATTCGCATCCGTATGTTAAGACTGGCTCTATATAACATTTAAGAACTTTTTTCTACACATACTGAGTTTATATTTTGGTTTAGTCTTGATGTTTTCTAAAGATGTGTGCAACTTGAAGAAGTTAACACATTCTGCTCGGATCGTTAATTCCATTCTGTATATCGCCAACACAAGCATCACACGGCCTCTGCTGGTTTAAAGCAGAATTTAGAAGGTAATATCAACTCTAATCCAATTCTTGGAAGGGACCTGGCCTAATGCTTTAGTCGGTTAGTCAAAGTGTTTGTGTGTGGGCAACTTAAGTCAACATCGAGGCGAGGAACAATGCTGCACAACACGGAACCCTCGACCTCGGTGGTCTCGTTGGGAAAAGCACCCCGCTAGTTACCGACGTTCGCACAATCCGTGTTCGATTCTCGCTGGAAGCAGTTTGTGAATTGTACTCGGGGCTGAAACAAAAATACGCCCGCGGTCGACTCAGCCGCTGTCTGAAGTGGATACCAGGGCAGCACTCTGGGAAGGTGAGGAATGACGCTTCGCTCTCGAGTTACAATGCTTGAGACGACACTAGACATGAAACTCCGAACACTTCTGTGTTAGCGACCGAGCACGTATGGGTAAAAACTCGCATTCTAAGACGCCGATTCAAGTTTCGTACATTTATCTCTCCAGTTTACGGAACCCTGGAAGTGTAAATGTGATTGATAGCCGAACCAAAGATGACGTGGCTAAAAACAAAGTCTTGGTCCTGGACTGTGCGGAATGAAGGAGATTTGTTGCTGCTTACAAGGCGTCAGCGAATGTGTATGTCGTTAACTGCCTGGTCTAGTGACTCATTTAAATTATCATATTCTTCAGACGCTGATAAATTTCTTTGCCGCTCTTTCTACTACTTTTTACTGCAGTCGATGTCAGCTTTGTTCATCATTCATTTGTCTGGATGGCGCGGCGTTGTGCTGACAATGTGCCGGTTATTATTTTTTTTTTAAATGTGGGCACTAACGCAAAATTCTTCAAACATCTATGACGTAACTGGTAATTTGTCTGTTTATTATTTAGATTAGTGCTTTTACCTGCTCTTAAAAAAATAAAATTCTCGCAGTATAACCTCCCTTTTATGTGCATAAACACATAATTATCGCCCTTTCTCGCAAGCATATGGGATATTTATTCCACTTATTCCAGGCCGACCATGGCATATTTTGTTTGGGCTCTACCGTTCTGGCCTATTTCTGAAATATTCTTCTGGTGTCATCTTGGACTAATTCTCCAGATTAATCTTTTGTGAACCTGCCGTAGAACCGTCTGAGCCGGGCACACTGCTGGGCGATGCTGGGATAAACCCCGGCCTGGAGTGAATTAGCAGGTCAGCGCTGAAGACGAGGCTGAGTCGTGACGTCACGGGGAAGATGGGATGCTTGAGCTATTGCTGGGGTTTATTTTTTTTTTCGGAGACGGTCGAGTCAGTAGTGCGACGACGCTGATGTTGCGTGGGTCTAGGAGAAGATGGAGAATAATCGGAGTGGTGTGGAAGATAGAGCAGCGTGTGTGGTTTGGCTCCATTTAAACATATTTCATCTATAGCTGTATAACGGCTGGCTGCTCTTTACATCTCGTGTCTCTCTGTATAACGATTGCTCTTTACATCTCGTGTCTCTCTGTATAACGATTGCTCTTTACATCTCGTGTCTCTCTGTGTAACGGCTGCTCTTTAAGTCTCGTGTCTCTATGTATAACGGCTGCTCTTTACATCTCGTGTCTCTCTGTATAACGGCTGCTCTTTAAGTCTCGTGTCTCTTTGTATAACGGCTTCTCTTCACGTCTCGTGTCTCTATGTATAACGGCTGCTCTTTACATCTCGTGTCTCTCTGTATAACGATTGCTCTTCACGTCTCGTGTCTCTCTGTGTAACGGCTGCTCTTCACGTCTCGTGTCTCTCTGTGTAACGGCTGCTCTTCACGTCTCGTGTCTCTCTGTGTAACGATTGCTCTTCACGTCTCGTGTCTCTCTGTATAACGGCTGCTCTTCACGTCTCGTGTCTCTCTGTATAACGGCTGCTCTTTACATCTCGTGTCTCTCTGTGTAACGATTGCTCTTCACGTCTCGTGTCTCTCTGTATAACGGCTGCTCTTCACGTCTCGTGTCTCTCTGTGTAACGATTGCTCTTTAC
Source organism: Megaustenia siamemsis (assembly GCA_032433765.1). Classification (NCBI taxonomy): domain Eukaryota; kingdom Metazoa; phylum Mollusca; class Gastropoda; order Stylommatophora; family Ariophantidae; genus Megaustenia; species Megaustenia siamemsis. Next base: position 70,737,068 of record JAVIAB010000106.1, on the reverse strand, counting down.
ATCTCGTGTCTCTCTGTATAACGGCTGCTCTTCACGTCTCGTGTCTCTCTGTATAACGGCTGCTCTTCACGTCTCGTGTCTCTCTGTATAACGGCTGCTCTTTACATCTCGTGTCTCTCTCTCTGTATAACGGCTGCTCTTTACATCTCGTGTCTCTCTCTCTGTATAACGGCTGCTCTTTACATCTCGTGTCTCTCTCTCTGTATAACGGCTGCTCTTTACATCTCGTGTCTCTCTGTATAACGGCTGCTCTTTACATCTCGTGTCTCTCTGTATAACGGCTGCTCTTTACATCTCGTGTCTCTCTGTATAACGGCTGCTATTTACATCTCGTGTCTCTCTGTATAACGGCTGCTCTTTACATCTCGTGTCTCTCTGTATAGCGATTGCTCTTTACATCTCGTGTCTCTGCATAACAGTTGCTCTTTACATCTTCTATCTCTCTGTATAACAGTTGCTCTTTACATCTTCTATCTCTCTGTATAGCAGTTGCTCTTTACATCTCGTGTCTCTCTGTATAACGATTGCTCTTTACACCTCCTGCCTCTGCACACAAGTGCCAAACCTCCTCAGTTTTTCTCCTTGTGAAAGGAATGTGTCGTCAAAGGTTGGATGTGTTGGAAATATTAACAGCGCTGGAGCGTAAGTCGAGGGCAGCGTAGTAATAAGTGATCCAGTTTTCTCGTGGTGGTTGCGATGCCGACAGTTTGATTCATGCAATCGGTTTAGCTGTTCAGCGGCAGGGCTGCCCTCGGTTTCAGACTTTGGCCTGATTGTGTGCTGTGTATGTAGGTATATCCTGCATCATAGAATATAAAGCGCCAGGGAGGGAGGGGTTATGGATGGCTGGGGGCTTTAAACGTTATTTTGAGGTGATGGACAGTCTCCCACGCTACTAGGGCAAATCTCCCACGCTACTGGGGCAGTCTCCCACGCGGTGGGGCATTCTTCTGCGCTATTAAGGCAGTCTCCCATTTTGTTGCCGCAGTCTCCCACGATGAGGCGCAGTCTCCCATCTTGTCGAGGAAGTCTCTCACGCAGTTATTACCATCCCCAACAAACTGAGCCATGTACCAATTCTCTTCCCTGTTGGGTCGACCTGAGAGGTGTTAAAGAACATCATCAGCGAGTGCCGGATTATAAAGTCGCAGACAACAAAGACCAGTAGAAAGCCCATTAAAGAATCCACTTAGTAGGAGCATGATAGAAGCGGCGACTACTTCATTTAAAAAAAAGAACTGCATACAAACCCTGGTAGGAAGGACACATTAGTTTGTTCAGATACATTTCTTAGGAGAGTCAGTTCTGATTACAGACACCTGTTTCCTTGTAAAAGACTCAAGGAAAACAAAAGGCTGGGAAAGCGGTTGTTCAAAAATCGTGATGAAGTTAGACCCACTGAGCCACAAGGTGGAAAACACCTTAGAACGCAACCCGTTTTTATGCGTAAATAAAAGAAAGAAAAACTAACGTTTACTTGCGTGCTAAGTCAGCGCTAGCCACAAAGCTACGGACACTCCCAGGTTGTGTGGGATGTCATTTAGAAGAGTGGGAAGTGATTACGTGAACATAGACCCTAAGCCAGTAATGGTGGTGTAAACTGTGGCAGTCGGAATGTTTATCCTAATCTGAGCAAGTAACTTTTGGTCATAAATTGTTATATAATTTTAATCCTGAAGAGGGCGTTTTTTTTTTCATTATCTCCCAGTTTGCACCAAATGTGCATCTTTCAGCCAGACATGTCTAGATTTACTATGATATTTTTGAGACGGGAATTGCCTTCCTCTGGTATTTCCATTCACATGATCATAATGTGCATACCCAGTAAAGCATGTTATTGTTGTCTTTGTAATTCCACATTTGATCTTACCATCAACTCATTCATTTATAACTTTATTTCCGATTTTGTCCCATGTGATCACTCTAACAGCCTTTCTCAAACATCTCATTTTTGTGGTGACTAAAATTCTTCTCTGACTTGTCAGTGATCATATCATGTTTGACACTAGTAACACAGGGTTGGGATAGATATGCTTGTTTTATTGTGCTGGTCAGCATAACTTGTATTGTAGAAAAGAGGCTAGCTCTATGTATGACAGTGTTCCTTGTTGCAGTTTCCTCATACTCCAAGTCCGGCTTGTTGCAGGAGCTACTGAGTTAGGTGCTCTGTGCACACCGTGAGCTGTCTGTTTCATCCGTTTTGATCATGTTTCGATATTCCAATTGTTTACGATGAATGATGATATCGTATGACAGGGAACAGTTGGCTGTTTTCACTTTCTGTGTGGTTTCGCCTTATGTCTTTTGGCGTGTGCTTAGACGTCTATGATGGGGAATACAGCTAACTTTCTTTGTTTTGGAGAAAAGTTAGTAATTCGGATGATTCCACTGGCAAGAACGGTTGAGCAATTATGGATTTTAATTCGTTTGCAGTGATACCGGGGCCTTCCATAACCAAAGAACCAAAGGCTAGCTATCCTAATACAGTATTTGGTTGCTTTACTGAACCGAAAGCTCATTTATTTTACCATTTTACGAGAATGTTGTTCCTAGAAACCTGATCTCCGACAATAAATTATTTCGAAGTAAAGGTACAATACGAGACTTGAATCAGCGTCTTAGCACGCGAGTTTTCACCCATATATCCCCGGCCACCTATCCAGAAGTGTTCGGAGACTTCTGGATAGTGTCGCTTCAAGCATTGAAACTCACGATGCGAGGCGACATTCCTCAGCTTACTAGGGTAATACCCTGGTACCCATTTCTGCCAGCGGCTGGGTCGACCGCGGGGGTATTTTTCTTTTCAACCACGAGTACTACACACTGCTTCCAGCGGGAATCGAACACTGGTTGTCCGAACGTCGGTAACTCATTCGGGTGGTTTCCCCAACTAGGCTACCGAGGTCCCCGAGTGCATCTGTTTTACAGTTGTATCCTCGACTGATCTATCACTTCATCTACACTTTGTTTACTTCATTTACCATCAGTGTATGCATCTGATGTTTATTTTATTTGGACCGTAAATTAACAAAGATATATAGTGTGGTGCGCAGCGCACCACATGTACATGAGAGACAGGGGGAGTTAACCATGCCATTTCGTGTCGGTGACCCCGGAAGTGACCTGTTTATGTCTGGTGTATGCTGACTTTGGAGTTCTTTATGTACTTGATCGTTAGTGATAGGTTAGTAGATTATACAACATCAATGAAAAACAATCAATATAAAACAGAAGACAAAGATATATTTTATTCTTTTATTATCTCAATAGGTGTATAACATACATTATTATATAACATTACAAAAATATTCAGTACACGAAGTAAATATATAGTACAAGGATAACATTTATTTATAGATAGGTAGTTGGGTGTCTGCTTAGCTAGGGTGAAACTGTTAGAGATTGCTGGGTAGTCTAAGCTGGTAGTGTAAAGAGTTAAATATCTAGAGGTGTAGTCGAGACATTATCATCAGCTACCTTTCTTTTTATATAGAAATAGGAAAGAGCATTTCTTGTTTGACTGTAGGAAAATATGGAATTATTTAAGACTTTGAAACCTACATTTTTCCCACCCTTGGCCTTTTGCGTGGCGAGAACCTCTAAAAACATATCTTTATCTAATTTGTTGTGTTGCTTGCTTAGCCCTTTACAACTGATTTTATCGTAATCCCCACTACAATGGTACGTCTTACTACATAACTAACAAGAGCTGTCCCTTCGTACTCTAGTTTAAAAAGCCCGGGCGTTCGTTTGGTGTATGCTTTAACACCCTTACAGTTTATACAGTCTGTTTTACTAGTATGTTCATCGCAGCAATGGGTGTATGGAGGTCGCCTAGTGTGTAATAAGGGCTGTATAGGGGTCGGCTAGTATGTCGTGATGGGTGTACGGAGGTCGTCTAGTGTGTCATATTGGGTGTATAGAGGGCGTTTAGTGTGTCATGATGGTTGTATAGGGGTCGTCTAGTGTGTCATGATGGTTGTATAGGGGTCGTCTTGCGTGTCATGATGGTTGTATAGGGGTCGTCTAGTGTGCCGTGATGGGTGTACGGAGGTCGTCTAGTGTGTCATATTGGGTGTATAGAGGGCGTTTAGTGTGTCATGATGGTTGTATAGGGATCGTCTAGTGTGTCATGATGGTTGTATAGGGGTCGTCTAGTGTGCCGTGATGGGTCAATGGAGGTCGGCTAGTATGTCGTGATGGGTGTACGGAGGTCGTCTAGTGTGTCATATTGGGTGTATAGAGGGCGTTTAGTGTGTCATGATGGTTGTATAGGGATCGTCTAGTGTGTCATGATGGTTGTATAGGGGTCGTCTAGTGTGCCGTGATGGGTCAATGGAGGTCGGCTAGTATGTCGTGATGGGTGTACGGAGGTCGTCTAGTGTGTCATATTGGGTGTATAGAGGGCGTTTAGTGTGTCATGTTGGTTGTATAGGGGTCGTCTAGTGTGTCATGATGGTTGTATAGGGGTCGTCTAGTGTGCCATGATGGGTACATGGAGGTCGGCTAGTATGTCGTGATGGGTCAATGGAGGTCGTCTAGTGGGGTATGATGGTTGTATGGAGGTCGTCTAGTGTGTCATATTGGGTGTATAGAGGGCGTTTAGTGTGTCATGATGGTTGTATAGGGGTCGTTTAGTGTATCGTGAGGGGTGTATGGAGGTCGTCTACTGTGTCGTGAGGGTGTATGGAGGTCATCTGGTGTGGTATGTAGGGTGTATGGAGGTCATCTAGTGTGATATAAGGCTGTATGCCGGCGTCTAGTGTGACATGAGGGCTGTATACCGGGCGCCTAGTGTGGTATGTGTGGTGTATGGCGGTTGTCTGGTATATCATACTTTAATCAACCAATAAGAAAAATGAAGGAACATTACATTCAACATTACTTATCTTAACTACTTTACATCAATACAGTTGAATAACGTGTTATCGTTAAGTCTTACCATACTTTAAGAGAAAACATTCAAACTTACAGCGTAAAATATAGTCTCAATCATCTACACCGAATATAACCTGTTATCGATAAGCCTTAACATACTTTAAGAGAAAACAAGCCAACTTACGGTGCAAAACTCCGCTAGTGTGAACAGTAACTTTCCTTGAATCAATCAAACTTATAACGCCGTCTAGTTTAAATATAACCTGGTAAGAAATGAATAAATTAGCCAATCAGCGAGTGAGTACGTCAACATCGCTTGATAGCGGGATTAACCAATCAGAAAAGAGTATTAACATAGGAGGCGGGGCGAAGAAATGGCTGACAGGTGGATTAACCAATCAGAAAAGCGCGTTAGCCCAAGCGTAGGTAGTGGCTGTCGGGTCAGCAGTGGGGGAAAAATGCGGGGTGGTGGGTTACTTGAACTCGTTTTGACCCCTGAGGCAATTCCAGAAGAGTTCTATGATCTCATTTTGACCGCTGAAGGCTTTAATACCAATGTTTCCCACTTCAACGAACGACATACATCATTAAAGGTGATTACTTCAGCTCTTAGACTTTGGAGTTCCATATCTTTATCACTTCAACGAATGACAGACAACAGTAAAGATGATCATTTCAGGTAAGAAAACTTAGTTCCAAACCCTAAAATTTTGGTTCATACTCACAAAGTTGAACACAAACTCTACAAATTTAGGCCCAAAGTTGTAATTGTTAGACACGAAAGTCGTAAATGTTATATGCAAAGTCCAAAAGTTTGTCAAAAAGATAACCTAAACTCAAAATAGTTAGACACAAAGCCCAACAATTTATATGCAAAGTCTAAAAAAGTTACTCTAAAAGACAACTAATGTAATACTTAACCCCAAAATTTCGTCACATAACCAAACAGTTGAACACGAACTCTACAAATTTAGTCCCAAAGTCGTAATTGTTAGACACGAAAGTCGTAAATGTTATATGTAAAGTCCAAAAGTTTGTCAAAAAGACAACCCAAACTCAAAATAGTTAGACACAAAACCCAACAATTTATAGGCAAAGTCCAAAAAGTTACGCCAAAAGACAACTAATGTAACACTTAACCCCAAAATTTCGGCTCATATGCACAAAGTTGAACTCGAAAGCCTAAAAATTTAGTCCCAAAGTCGTAATTGTTAGACACGAAAGTCGTAAATGTTATATTCAAATCCAAAAGTTTGTTAAAAAGACAACCCAAACTCAAAATAGTTAGACACAAAACCCAACAATTTATAGGCAAAGTCCAAAAAGTTACTCCAAAAGACAACTAATGTAACACTTAACCCCAAAATTTCGTCTCATAACCAAACAGTTGAACTCAAAACCATAAAAATTTAGTCCCAAAGTGATACTAGTTCGACACAAAAGTCGTAAATATTATATACAAAGTCTAAAAGTTTGTCAAAAAGACAACCCAAACTCAGAATAGTTAGACACAAAACCCAACAATTTATAGGCAAAGTCCAAAAAGTTACTCCAAAAGACAACTAATGTAACACTTAACCCCAAAATTTCGTCTCATAACCAAACAGTTGAACTCAAAATCCTAAAAATTTAGTCCCAAAGTGATACTAGTTCGACACAAAAGTCGTAAATGTTATATACAAAGGCCAAAACTTTGTCAAAAAGACAACCCAAACTCAGAATAGTTAGACACGAAAGTCATAAATGTTATATGCAAAGTCCAAAATTTTATCAAAAAGACAACCCAAACTCAGAATATTTAGACACAAAAGACCAAATAGTTACATTCAAAGTCCAAAAGTTTGTCAAAAAGACAACCCAAACTCAAAAGTTTGTCAAAAAGACAACCCAAACTCAAAATAGTTAGACATGAAAGGTCAAAAAGGTATACTCAAAGTCCAAAATGTTACTTCAAAAGACAACTAATATAACAACAAGCCCCAAAACTTCGTCTCATAACCAAAAAGTTGAACTCAAAACCCTAAAAAGTGTCCACTTATCAACCAAAGTCTTTAATACAGCTGAGAAAACCCTAATAAATTATTACAATTTACTAAAAAGGTTGCCCTTGATGATAGTTGCGACTGTGTCTAAATCATTATTGAAAATATTCATAGAACTCTAGTAAAAACCAAACACACTAAAACACCACATTGAAAGAATGAACTTAAAGTTCACGCCCCTGTCACAACTCTGCTAAGAAAAGTACTGCAAAGCATGAAAGTTATGTCCCCTGCTATAACTCTACTAAACGAAAGTATTACCAAACACGTAGGTTACACTCCTACCATAACCCACTAAGAAAAACAAGATTTTGCTTAAAATACCACATTTATGATTGTTACGCCCCTTGTCCCTTTATGAGGGGACGCCCATGAAACTGTTAGAAATAGTAAATTTAACCTAGTGGCATACCCAGATGTTATATTAGACACCCCCATAGCAAAAATTTACTTAAAACTCACTTTTATGGTGGTTACCCCCATACCCATTTTTGGCGGTTACGCCCATGAAACTGTTAAAAATAGTCAATTTAACATCTAGACATACCCCAAACTTTATATTAAACATCCCCATATCAAGAATTTACATAAAAACAACTTTTGAAATTACTACCCCTGTACCCATTTTGGCGGTTACGCCCATGAAACTGTTAAAAATTGTCAATTTAACATCTAGACATACTCCAAACTTTACATTAGACATCCCCATAGCAAAAATTTGCTTAAAAACAACTTTTGAAATTACTACCCCTGTACCCATTTTTGGCGGTTACGCCCATGAAACTGTTAAAAATAGTAAATTTAACATATAGACATACCCCAAACTTCATTTTAGTCATCCCCGTATCAAGAATTTACATAAAAACAACTTTTGAAATTACTACCCCTGTACCCATTTTTGGCGGTAACGCCCATGAAACTGTTAAAAATAGTCAATTTAACATCTAGACATATCCCAAACTTCATTTTAGTCATCCACATAGCAAGAATTTCCATAAAAACAACTTTTGAAATTACTACCCCTGTACCCATTTTTGGTGGTTACGCCCATGAAACTGTTAAAAATAGTCAATATAACATCTAGACATACCCCAAACTTCATTTTAGTCATCCCTGTATCAAGAATTTACATAAAAACAACTTTTGAAATTACTACCCCTGTACCCATTTTTGGCGGTTACGCCCATGAAAGCGATAAAAAATTGAAATTTAACCTATTGGTATACCTCAAACATAATATTTGACACGCCCATGTATCAAATTTACCTGAAAAATCAATCAAAAATTAGTAGTATATATCTAGTGATTGGCCGGGTAGACTCTCATATAAGGAAAAAACGGTAGACTCTCATATAAGGAAAAACGGTAGACTCTCATATAAGGAAAAACCGCACCAAAAAATGTGTGGCCATGTACGGGTAGACTAATTATATAAGGATTTATGAGCGGCTGGCCGCTCTTTCCACGGTCCAATCACTAGATATATACTACTAATTTTTGATTGATTTTTCAGGTAAATTTGATACATGGGCGTGTCAAATATTATGTTTGAGGTATACCAATAGGTTAAATTTCAATTTTTATCGATTTCATGGGCGTAACCGCCAAAAATGGGTACAGGGGTAGTAATTTCAAAAGTTGTTTTTATGTAAATTCTTGATACAGGGATGACTAAAATGAAGTTTGGGGTATGTCTAGATGTTATATTGACTATTTTTAACAGTTTCATGGGCGTAACCACCAAAAATGGGTACAGGGGTAGTAATTTCAAAAGTTGTTTTTATGGAAATTCTTGCTATGTGGATGACTAAAATGAAGTTTGGGATATGTCTAGATGTTAAATTGACTATTTTTAACAGTTTCATGGGCGTTACCGCCAAAAATGGTACAGGGGTAGTAATTTCAAAAGTTGTTTTTATGTAAATTCTTGATACGGGGATGACTAAAATGAAGTTTGGGGTATGTCTATATGTTAAATTTACTATTTTTAACAGTTTCATGGGCGTAACCGCCAAAAATGGGTACAGGGGTAGTAATTTCAAAAGTTGTTTTTAAGCAAATTTTTGCTATGGGGATGTCTAATGTAAAGTTTGGAGTATGTCTAGATGTTAAATTGACAATTTTTAACAGTTTCATGGGCGTAACCGCCAAAAATGGGTACAGGGGTAGTAATTTCAAAAGTTGTTTTTATGTAAATTCTTGATATGGGGATGTTTAATATAAAGTTTGGGGTATGTCTAGATGTTAAATTGACTATTTTTAACAGTTTCATGGGCGTAACCGCCAAAAATGGGTATGGGGGTAACCACCATAAAAGTGAGTTTTAAGTAAATTTTTGCTATGGGGGTGTCTAATATAACATCTGGGTATGCCACTAGGTTAAATTTACTATTTCTAACAGTTTCATGGGCGTCCCCTCATAAAGGGACAAGGGGCGTAACAATCATAAATGTGGTATTTTAAGCAAAATCTTGTTTTTCTTAGTGGGTTATGGTAGGAGTGTAACCTACGTGTTTGGTAATACTTTCGTTTAGTAGAGTTATAGCAGGGGACATAACTTTCATGCTTTGCAGTACTTTTCTTAGCAGAGTTGTGACAGGGGCGTGAACTTTAAGTTCATTCTTTCAATGTGGTGTTTTAGTGTGTTTGGTTTTTACTAGAGTTCTATGAATATTTTCAATAATGATTTAGACACAGTCGCAACTATCATCAAGGGCAACCTTTTTAGTAAATTGTAATAATTTATTAGGGTTTTCTCAGCTGTATTAAAGACTTTGGTTGATAAGTGGACACTTTTTAGGGTTTTGAGTTCAACTTTTTGGTTATGAGACGAAGTTTTGGGCTTGTTGTTATATTAGTTGTCTTTTGAAGTAACATTTTGGACTTTGAGTATACCTTTTTGACCTTTCATGTCTAACTATTTTGAGTTTGGGTTGTCTTTTTGACAAACTTTTGAGTTTGGGTTGTCTTTTTGACAAACTTTTGGACTTTGAATGTAACTATTTGGTCTTTTGTGTCTAAATATTCTGAGTTTGGGTTGTCTTTTTGATAAAATTTTGGACTTTGCATATAACATTTATGACTTTCGTGTCTAACTATTCTGAGTTTGGGTTGTCTTTTTGACAAAGTTTTGGCCTTTGTATATAACATTTACGACTTTTGTGTCGAACTAGTATCACTTTGGGACTAAATTTTTAGGTTTTGAGTTCAACTGTTTGGTTATGAGACGAAATTTTGGGGTTAAGTGTTACATTAGTTGTCTTTTGGAGTAACTTTTTGGACTTTGCCTATAAATTGTTGGGTTTTGTGTCTAACTATTCTGAGTTTGGGTTGTCTTTTTGACAAACTTTTAGACTTTGTATATAATATTTACGACTTTTGTGTCGAACTAGTATCACTTTGGGACTAAATTTTTATGGTTTTGAGTTCAACTGTTTGGTTATGAGACGAAATTTTGGGGTTAAGTGTTACATTAGTTGTCTTTTGGAGTAACTTTTTGGACTTTGCCTATAAATTGTTGGGTTTTGTGTCTAACTATTTTGAGTTTGGGTTGTCTTTTTAACAAACTTTTGGATTTGAATATAACATTTACGACTTTCGTGTCTAACAATTACGACTTTGGGACTAAATTTTTAGGCTTTCGAGTTCAACTTTGTGCATATGAGCCGAAATTTTGGGGTTAAGTGTTACATTAGTTGTCTTTTGGCGTAACTTTTTGGACTTTGCCTATAAATTGTTGGGTTTTGTGTCTAACTATTTTGAGTTTGGGTTGTCTTTTTGACAAACTTTTGGACTTTACATATAACATTTACGACTTTCGTGTCTAACAATTACGACTTTGGGACTAAATTTGTAGAGTTCGTGTTCAACTGTTTGGTTATGTGACGAAATTTTGGGGTTAAGTATTACATTAGTTGTCTTTTAGAGTAACTTTTTTAGACTTTGCATATAAATTGTTGGGCTTTGTGTCTAACTATTTTGAGTTTAGGTTATCTTTTTGACAAACTTTTGGACTTTGCATATAACATTTACGACTTTCGTGTCTAACAATTACAACTTTGGGCCTAAATTTGTAGAGTTTGTGTTCAACTTTGTGAGTATGAACCAAAATTTTAGGGTTTGGAACTAAGTTTTCTTACCTGAAATGATCATCTTTACTGTTGTCTGTCATTCGTTGAAGTGATAAAGATATGGAACTCCAAAGTCTAAGAGCTGAAGTAATCACCTTTAATGATGTATGTCGTTCGTTGAAGTGGGAAACATTGGTATTAAAGCCTTCAGCGGTCAAAATGAGATCATAGAACTCTTCTGGAATTGCCTCAGGGGTCAAAACGAGTTCAAGTAACCCACCACCCCGCATTTTTCCCCCACTGCTGACCCGACAGCCACTACCTACGCTTGGGCTAACGCGCTTTTCTGATTGGTTAATCCACCTGTCAGCCATTTCTTCGCCCCGCCTCCTATGTTAATACTCTTTTCTGATTGGTTAATCCCGCTATCAAGCGATGTTGACGTACTCACTCGCTGATTGGCTAATTTATTCATTTCTTACCAGGTTATATTTAAACTAGACGGCGTTATAAGTTTGATTGATTCAAGGAAAGTTACTGTTCACACTAGCGGAGTTTTGCACCGTAAGTTGGCTTGTTTTCTCTTAAAGTATGTTAAGGCTTATCGATAACAGGTTATATTCGGTGTAGATGATTGAGACTATATTTTACGCTGTAAGTTTGAATGTTTTCTCTTAAAGTATGGTAAGACTTAACGATAACACGTTATTCAACTGTATTGATGTAAAGTAGTTAAGATAAGTAATGTTGAATGTAATGTTCCTTCATTTTTCTTATTGGTTGATTAAAGTATGATATACCAGACAACCGCCATACACCACACATACCACACTAGGCCCGGTATACAGCCCTCATGTCACACTAGACGCCCGGCATACAGCCTTATATCACACTAGATGACCTCCATACACCCTACATACCACACCAGATGACCTCCATACACCCCTCACGACACAGTAGACGACCTCCATACACCCCTCACGATACACTAAACGACCCCTATACAACCATCATGACACACTAAACGCCCTCTATACACCCAATATGACACACTAGACGACCTCCATACAACCATCATACCCCACTAGACGACCTCCGTACACCCATCACGACATACTAGCCGACCTCCATGTACCCATCATGGCACACTAGACGACCCCTATACAACCATCATGACACACTAGACGACCCCTATACAACCAACATGACACACTAAACGCCCTCTATACACCCAATATGACACACTAGACGACCTCCGTACACCCATCACGACATACTAGCCGACCTCCATTGACCCATCACGGCACACTAGACGACCCCTATACAACCATCATGACACACTAGACGATCCCTATACAACCATCATGACACACTAAACGCCCTCTATACACCCAATATGACACACTAGACGACCTCCGTACACCCATCACGACATACTAGCCGACCTCCATTGACCCATCACGGCACACTAGACGACCCCTATACAACCATCATGACACACTAGACGATCCTATACAACCATCATGACACACTAAACGCCCTCTATACACCCAATATGACACACTAGACGACCTCCGTACACCCATCACGGCACACTAGACGACCCCTATACAACCATCATGACACGCAAGACGACCCCTATACAACCATCATGACACACTAGACGACCCCTATACAACCATCATGACACACTAAACGCCCTCTATACACCCAATATGACACACTAGACGACCTCCGTACACCCATCACGACATACTAGCCGACCCCTATACAGCCCTTATTACACACTAGGCGACCTCCATACACCCATTGCTGCGATGAACATACTAGTAAAACAGACTGTATAAACTGTAAGGGTGTTAAAGCATACACCAAACGAACGCCCGGTCTTTTTAAACTAGAGTACGAAGGGACAGCTCTTGTTAGCTTATGTAGTAAGACGTACCATTGTAGTGGGGATTACGATAAAATCAGTTGTAAAGGGCTAAGCAAGCAACACAACAAATTAGATAAAGATATGTTTTTAGAGGTTCTCGCCACGCAAAAGGCCAAGGGTGGGAAAAATGTAGGTTTCAAAGTCTTAAATAATTCCATATTTTCCTACAGTCAAACAAGAAATGCTCTTTCCTATTTCTATATAAAAAGAAAGGTAGCTGATGATAACGTCTCGACAACTCCTCTAGATATTTAACTCTTTACACTACCAGCTTAGACTACCCAGCAATCTCTAACAGTTTCACCCCTTATGATTCATTTATGACACAACGCTAAGCAGACACCCAACTACATAACTATAAATAAATGTTATCCATGTACTATATATTGACTCAATGTACTGAATGTTTTTGTAATGCTATATAATATCAATGTATGTTATACACCTATTGAGATAATAAAAGAATAAAATATATCTTTGGCTTCTGTTTTATATTGATTGTTTGCCAATGATGTTGTATAATCTCCTAACCTATCACTAACGATCAAGTACACCAAGAGCTCCAAAGCCAGGCCACACCAGACATAAACAGGGTCCTTCCGAGGTCACCTGGACTAGCGGTCAACGCCCCGACACGAGCGGTCATGGTTAACTCCCCCTGCACCTACGGTACATTAGGTGCGCCGCGCACCTACTATATATCTTTGTTAATTTACGGGTCAAATACTAATCAGTTGGACCCTTGTATACTACTAGCGATATGTGTACTGAAATTAGTGTGAAGGAGAGGATATGTGTGACTAAGGATGTATGTTGGAAAGAAGAGATATGTATAAATGAAAATACATGCAAAAGACGAGATATTGTGATAAGAAATATTTGTGTGAAGAAATATGATAAAGATGAAATATGAGAGAAAAGGAAAACAAGATATATGGGAGAATCGATATTTTGGTAGACAATATATTTGGTAAGAAAATATTGTTTGTCGAAAGGTAGACGTTCAGTTGGATAGGTGTTATGAGATACCATATGTTTGGAAAATTGATGTGTTACGCGTATGTAAACGTTTAGGTGATATTAAACATGTTTATGTTGTGGTTTGTGGTACAGAAGATGTGCGGGTGAGTGTTTTAGTGTTGAGTAGATGAATGAAATGAGAAAGTATGTGTGGAAGCATGTATTTTTTCAAAATAAAAATATGTTATTACATACATTTTAAATGTGTTATGAAATTACAAAAATGTGTTGAACAAAGTTACACATTATGTATTTCTGTTTCTTCTTAATCTTCCTCTTATTCTTCCTCTTATTCTTCCTCTTATTCTTCTTCTTAATCTTCTACCTCTTCCTCTCATAGTCATGGGGGTGTGGGGTCGTTTCGGCAAAGCTGACAGACTACATCAACCTCCTTGTATCTCCATTATTCAATCATCCGTTGCGACTCTGCGATTTTGTAGTCGGTCCATTCTCTTATGTTATCTTCCCATTTCTTTCTCTGCCTACCTCTCCTTCTCCACCCTGTCACAGTTCCTTGTAAAATGGTCTATGCCAAGCCTGATTGTCAAGATGCGTGGACGAACCATTTTTATTTTGCGTTTCTTCAGAAGAGTCAAAAGATCATCATGTACTCCGATTGCTTGACGCATCCCTTCGCAAACTTTTTTTTTTTTTATTCATGATACGATTTAAACAAGAGATGTTCAAATTCTTGCGATAACATTTAATCTCCACAGTTTGTATTTTCTTCTGTAGCTTTGGTGTAATGGTCTATGTTTCTCAAACATATAGGAACATTTTGTTAACCAAAGTGCGTGTCACCCTTATCTTAAAGCCAAATGTAATATTTTTATGTTTCTAAGTAGGTTTTAGTCTTGCAGGGGGCTGCTGTAATTTGTGTTATTCTAGCCAAATATTGTTTCATTGATCTTAAACTAAGTATTTAAATGTGCAAATATTTTTTAGTTCTTGTCTATTTTAAAAATACATATTTGCAACACATGACCTAGGGATATGTCACTAAGTGTATTATGCTATTTAAAAACAAATAATTTAAAACGGTGTAAATGAACTGCTAAGAAAATACGTTAGTGTATACAAGTGTGCCTTGTGAGTGTATAAGATATTAATGATGTGTTAGAAAAAGATAAAGATATCATCAGCATCATGTGTCATAACGGTAGGCGTAGAAGATAATGTCCTTCTACAATTCTCTATCCTACAGTACATCGTATCAATTGTCTTGTTTGATTGTTTTTCGTGCTATAATATCAGATACCCAGTATCGTCTCTATTTGTCGTTCGCGATTTCTCTTTCCCTGTATTTTGCCAGTTGTAACCAAGAATTCCAACTTTCCTCATCTCATGATGTGCCTGAAAAATGTTGAATGTTTCATTCTGATGTTTTTAGAAGCTCCTTTTTTTGTGTTGGCCTCTTTGAGAATGTCCTCGTTGGTCTTTTCAGCTGTCTGGAGAACTTTCAATATTCTTCTGCCAAATCCCATTTCCGCAGCCTTTAATCGTTTATTCATTAATTTGTCAAATGTCCACGTTTTTCTAACATGGGCTATATAATAATCAAATGCCTTATTTAAAAAATGTTACACAAATACTGCAATAAATTATTTGAAGATAATATGTCTTAAGTAAGATAAAGCCTGATATGACAAAATGTTCTTTTTTTAATATGCGAAGATGAACAATTGTAAAATGAGAAGACATAAAATTATTTTAAGAAAAAATAAATATAGTTTGAAAAAAAAAACTGTTATTAGAAGATAACAATGTAAGTAAAAGTAAAGTAAAGTACCCCGTCACGCCAAGTGCCGTATAGGGAAATATGGTGTTAGTGACCCTATATTTTACAGACCTTCAGCACATGA
This sequence comes from Megaustenia siamemsis, assembly GCA_032433765.1. Classification (NCBI taxonomy): domain Eukaryota; kingdom Metazoa; phylum Mollusca; class Gastropoda; order Stylommatophora; family Ariophantidae; genus Megaustenia; species Megaustenia siamemsis. The sequence goes on along the minus strand of JAVIAB010000106.1, from coordinate 70,721,260 downwards.
CTTTTGGGGTAATGTGGTCGGTATTACGCCTGTGCTGCTTTACTTTCCCAGAAAAAAATCCGGTACCCATTTAAGGCTGGGTGAACCCGGAAGCCGTCGGTTGGGATCGAACCCTACTCCTTGTCCTTTGTAGTCCAGTTCACTAACCACTGAGCTATCGCGGCTCCTAATAACAATGTGCTGTGAGAATATTAAAATGTGTTATAAGACAACGAGATGTGTTATGAATGGACATACATGTATACGAGAAAATATAAATGCGCATGAGGCGATAGAGATGCGTTGAGCATATAGAAGTTCAAATAAGAATATCAATCACATGAAACGTGTATAGTTTTGAAAAAAAAAACGCACATAAGAAATGTCACGTAAAGTGTGTTTCACATTGGTACATATGTATATATGTGCTATCATACTCTTATATCATTACAGAAAACAAAACAAAAAATAAAATAAAATAAAATAAAATAAAATAAAATAAAATAAAATAAAATAAAATAGTGTAATCCTATCAACGTCCCACCAGGAGTGTCATATATGGAAACTGACAGAGCTCATTTGAAACAAAAATATAATATCGTGCATGCTGAGAAGCTTAAGAAAAGCCATCAGTGCAATGAAATAGAGGAATGAAGAAATGAAGATATCAGAAATATCATACGAACTATAATAAACGTGACATATTTAAATTATAAAACAGCATAAACTCATTTAAATAGGATCACACTATTACGAATCAAGGTTTAATAGAACGAGAAAGAGAGAGAGATGACTGTGCCAGAGAAGAGTCGTTTAATTAGCTCCACTAAGAGTGTCAAAAGTCATTGAGAATGCGCACATAAATAATAACTGACTGATGTGGGAGAAAATTCTAAACAAAAGGATGGGGAAGCTGCAGTCAAGTTTCATTTGATTAGATCGGAGTAAGGGGGACTGGTTGGTCTCGAGACAGAGAGGTTGTGGGTTCAAATCCCGCTACACCGGTTGTGATTTTATATATGATTTCTCTCTGCGGCAACCACCCCTGGTCTCAGCAGTAAGGCCTGGCTTGAAACGTGAATTACTAATAGACGGAAAAAAATATGAGTAGCTCCGAAGTCGGAGTTATCTGCCTGTGCGACGAGGGACCCCTGTGCACACGGCTGCCAGGGAAAAACGGATTAACGAGCAAAATTCAGTCCCTATTCTCTAGAGGCTTTGTCAGATGTGAAAAGCAGGCGAACGAAAAAAAAATATCGGAGTAACAGAAGCGACGAATCAAATATGTTTGTAGTTAGTGATCTACTGTAATCATAGATATTTATATTTTACAGCCTATGTTCAGAAGTTTATATTGAATACCTGCCGTCTGGCCGAGAATACCCGCTTAACGTTTCCTTATATCAGTAATTTGTTTATAATGAGATTGTTAAATCTGTCAGTTTTCAAATGCTAAGTTTTCTTTCACGAGCTAAATTTAAAAATAGGGGAACTCAATTTTATCTCTTGTCCCCGAAAATAGTGGTCTGACTTACTTTGAGATCATGGTCACAAGGTAAAAATAGCTCGATCTCTCAAAATGTGGTCCAAGTGGCTCAGAATGTGGTCCAAGTAACGCAAAATGTGGTCCAAGTAGCGCAAAATGTGGTCCAAGTGACTCAATATGTGGTCCAAGAGGCTCAAAATGTGGTCCAAGGGGTTCTCAAAATGTCCAAGTGGCTCAAAATGTGGTCCAAGTGGCGCAAAATATGGTCCAAGTGCCTTAAAATGTAGTCCAAGGGGCTCACGATGTGGTCAAAGTGGCTCAAAATGTGTTTCAAGTGGCTCAAGATGTGGTCCAAGTGGCTCAAAATAACAAAAGGGCTCAAGATGTGGTCCAAGTGGCTCAAAATGTGGTCCAAGGGGCTCAAAATGTGGTTCAAATGGCTCAAAATATGGTCCAAGGGGCTCAAAATGTGGTTGAAGTAGCTCAAAATGTGGTCCAAGTGCTTCAAAATATGGTTAAACACAGGTAAATTCTGTCTCAAGGCAAGAATATCTCAAGTGTCAGCTCAGCTAAGAATAGCTCAAAATGTGGTCCAAGTGGCTCAAAATGTGGTCCAATGGGGCTCAAAATGTGGTTCAAGTGGCTCAAAATGTGGTCCAAATGCCTCAAAATGTGGTTAAACACAGGTAGACTCTGTCTCAAGGCAAGAATATCTCAAGTGTCAGCTCAGCTAAGAATAGCTCAAAATGTGGTCCAAGTGGCTCAAAATGTGGTCCAATGGGGCTCAAAATGTGGTCCAAGTGGCTCAAAATGTGGTCCAATGGGGCTCAAAATGTGGTTCAAGTGGCTCAAAATGTGGTCCAAATGCCTCAAAATGTGGTTAAACACAGGTAGACTCTGTCTCAAGGCAAGAATATCTCAAGTGTCAGCTAGCGACACTTACTGACATGTATGGACTTACTAACAAGAGGAAAACAAACTATATATGTTCATCAATAAAACAATCAATATATGAATGAAAATAATGTCTTTTTATGTATTTGCGGCATTATTGTTCATGTTTGTATTTAAATCATTCCATTTCAACACGGAAACATTTCAAAATCTACATACAACTATCTCAGTAATAAAGACAAAAAGGATAGTTCCCTGCGCATACAGACATATATATATAATATATATATATATATATATTATATATATATATATATATATGTATATATATATATGTATATATATATATATATATATATATATATATATAGAGAGAGAGAGAGAGAGACAATATATATATATTCATATATATATATATATATATATATATATATATATATATATATAGTCAGTTTTCTATGTCTGAAAAGTGTTCCTTGTGGCAGTTTCTTCATATTCCAAGTCTGGCATGTTGCAAGAGCTACATGAGAGTTAAGTGCTCTGTGCACACCGTATCCTTCGTATACAGAGTGTATTCATGCCCATCTTGTGTTATTAGTGACAAACATAGTCGCTTACTAGTAAACATAAAAGAAAACTAGTCATTATATAGATGATATATTTGAGGAAAGCTTTTGGCGCGACCAGAAGAGGCATAATTAAAAATGATGTAAGAGATAGATTGGACTTTGAATACATTATAAAATACATACAAAGACAACAAATGAAATGGTTTGCTCATCTAGAAAGAATGTTAAGAGATTCTAGATCATACAAAACATATTAGATGAGATGGAAGAAGAGACCATAGTAAGCCCAACGTAAAACCGACTGACAACATTCAAGAAACGCTACAACATCAAATGACGCTGGGTGATGCTGCGAGAGTGGCAAGAATTAGAACTATGTATCTACCTCCACAACCGAAGGGGTATACTAGAAAATGAAAAAAAAATGTTCAGATGATTATATACTGGATGGGTACGTTTGTTGAGTAGTTAGTGAACGTAAAATCTGAAAGTCGCAACAATCACTTTCGGGCAGATTGAAGACATCATGATCTAGCAAAAGGAGACGAGTCGTGGCTGGAGAGGTTGAGAGAGTTAAGCTAGTCCACATCGTCTACTAGACAGCTCAAGGTATCTCAAGAGCTCACACTTTTTCAAAGTTGGTTCAACATTTGTCGACGACAAGAAGGAGATTGGTTCAACATTTGTCGACGACAAGAAGGAGATTGGTTCAACATTTGTCGACGACAAGAAGGAGATTGGTTCAACATTTGTCGACGACAAGAAGGAGATTGGTTCAACATTTGTCGACGACAAGAAGGAGAAACCATGCCGTTAGTTGTTAGTCACTAATACTTTAGTTGGTGAGCTCATTTATATTATTGATTTATTTGAGGGTTATCACCATTGAACTCCGAATATATCTGTATGTGCTCAAATCCGCCTTCAACGACAGTACAGCTAGCCAACCTGTCCGCTATTTCATTGCCCCGTACTCCCGCATGCTCATGGACATAGATAAATGTGATTCTGCGTATCATTGACTTCTGCAATGACTCTACGCATTATCTGTGAAATAGAGCTCGCCTCTACTTTTCTTATCATGCTCATCGCATCACCTAGTATACAGGGATGGGTGAAGATCCGCTTCTTTACTAAAGTTGCCTGGGTTCCATTCTCATAGTATTGAACAAACAAATTAAAACAGAATATATTTTTCAGTGTTTCATGCAGGGAAGAGTAGTTCTAACAATTTTCTTGATGCCATTCTTTCTAACTCAGTTTTTCTAGTGACAATACCCACCTTTCTTTAGTCTCTTATTTCATGTCACTTGTGTTTTAGATCTTATATTAGAACAATATTCGACGTTAACAGCAAAGAAATAGGAGACTATTTATAGAATAGACAATCACGAAGGTACAGACTTTCATTAATGGATGCTTACGCAGAATAAAAGGATGGAAATGGCAGGACAAAGTCACTAACACAGAATTATGGAAATGTACCAGTCAAATACAAGGGGATAAAGAGATATAGAGAAGACGATGGATAGGACACACACTGAGGAAGCCAACTGAGAGTATTACACGACAGTTCCTTTTTTGGAATCCCCAGGGGAAAAGACAAAGAGGAAGACCAAGGAATTCTTGGAGAAGACAGATCGAAGCAGAGATGAAGATGATGGGGAAGACATGGAATGATCTTAAAAGAATGGCAAAAAACAGAACGACTTAGAAAGTGTTTGTTGAAGACCTATGCTCCACTGGGAGCTAAAATGTAGAAGATGTTTTAGATCTTATAGTAGAACAATATTCGAAGTTAACAGCAAGGAAATAGGAGACTATTTATAGAAATAGGAGAAAATGCACTATTTATCGCGTGTTGTTTTGTTGTACCTTTGTACATTGTATTTCTTTGCCAGTTTTCCTTCCAAGGTCTCGGTAGCCTAGTTGGGAAACCTACCCCACTAGCTCCCGCCGTTCGGACAAACCCGTGTTCGATTCCCGCTGGATGCAGTGTGAATTGTACTCATGGTTGGAAAAAACAGATACCCCTGCGGTCGACCCTGTCGCTGGCGGAAATAGGTACCAGAATTCATACTCTGGGAAGGTGAGGAATATTTCCGTTCTCGTGAGTTACGATGCTTGCGGCGACGCTAAACAGGAGCCTCAGAGCATATCTGGATAGGCTGCCGAGAAGCGGAAAAAAACAGAATACTATGACGACGATTCACGTCTCGTGCTTTAACCTTTACCTTCCATGAGAATAATTCAAAAGTGTTTGAGTTCTTGGACCTGTCTAATCCTGGTGTCATTTACATGAATTTTAAATGAGCCAGACGGTATATTTGTGCGCATGCATCTTCTTAATCCTCGTGTCTTTTATATCACTAAGCAACAATAGTTAGAGATAATTAGGGGTCAATGTTTTTCCTTGAAGTCATTAATATCACTAAGAACACCAGACCCAAGGGTCGACCACGAAAAAGATGGATCGATGAAATATTAGAAGCACTAGGAAACTTAACCACAGTAGAAGCGAACAGTAGAGTAAAAGACCGCAAATTATATCTCCCCTCGACGCTGAAAGGCAAATGAGGAAGGAAAGAAGGAAAAGAAGAATTACCAGAAGCAAAATAAATGCTGGTATATTTCATTAAAAATAATTAGAAATCAAATGCAACAGAATCAACTTTTAATATGAACGCTTTTATAATTTCACTTAATATTTGAAAGAACGTCTAATATTAATGATTGAATGAATGTACAAATGCATTTGTTTAAATGTTATTTTACGTTAATTTGAAAAGCAAAGAAAATACTGTGACCAGTACTTGGTGCGTCAAGAGTTGTTGGAAGTAGACTAAATCTTCAAATCGTTTTATAAATTAATTAATGAATATGTCGATTGTGCATTCTCAAAGTGCTTTATAAATTAATGAATATGTCGATTGTGCATTCTCAAAGTGCTTTATAAATTAATGAATATGTCGATTGTGCATTCTCAAAGTGCTTTATAAATTAATGAATATGTCGATTGTGTATTCTCAAAGTGCTTTATAAATTAATTAATGAATATATTGATTGTGTATTCCCGAAGCGTTTTATAAATTAATTAATTAATATATTGATTGTGTATTCCCAAAGTGCATTACACATTAATTAATTAAAATGATTGTTAATTTTTAAAGCGTTTCATGGGTTAATTACAGACAATGGTGTTTTTTTTTCATTTCCGAAGTGTTTTTTTCCTGGCTAAAAGTATGGAATATCTATCATTTAAATAAAGCTGTCAAGAAACCTTTCGTGAATTTAAAGAGAAGTCTTAAAGGTCAACTGGAGACAGCAAATCCCCGGCTTTTGTCGGGACAATATTGATTTGCAAAGCTGTTTAGCGTGTCCGAACTTAAAAGTACAAAGACCTGCCTATAAAAGAGGGTCGCCCTTGGGCCGTGTAGTTTGACATTAATACCTTGTCTACAAGAATCAAATGTACTACAGGCTTTTGCCAGTGCATAGGGAGCTCTTAACAGCGGATGTGGCTTCCTGATAAAAGTACAACTGAAGTGGGCTGTCTGTCGTGAGAAGGAGCAAGCAGTCTACGTAGAGTGGTGTGTGGAGAAGGTCTTAGTACACCCCGTCTTGAACTCTCTACTTGTCTTGAACTCTTTACTTGTCTTGAACTCTTTACTTGTTCAATTGTCGAGTTACAATTTTATTACATAAGTCAGATTTATTGTGTTTAGAAGTCAAATCTACGGTGTAATGTTTCTGTAAATGTTTTATTTTAATTTAAAACAGTTGGTTTCAAATCTAATGTTAATTGTTATACTATTTTCTACACTTCAATATCGATATTTCTATATTCAATTTGTATAATTTATATTTTATATATTTATATAAATACCTGTCGAGATCGAAAGTTGTGGAGAGACATGATCATCTATGCCAGCAGGCCTGGTACTTGATGATGATGATGATGATAATGATATTTATATTCTATTTCACTGTTAAAATCATAATCACAAATGAAAATATTCGCTAACTATTCTTAGAACTTGACTATGTAAGTAAAGTACCCCTGTCACGCCAAGTGGCGTATAGGGAAATATGGTGTTAGTGACCCTATATTTTACAGACCTTCAGCACATGATTTTTGGGGTAATGTGGTCAGTATTACGCCCGTGCTGCTTTACTTTCCCAGAAAAAAATAACTTGACTATGTGGTCGTATATAACTTTCTGTAGCCACAATCGATGCGGGTGCGTTTAATCTCCTGAAGAAGCAGTTTAATTTCTTTTGAGGATTTGGGGAAAGGAATGGGTGTCGAAAATGAGTGGATAAATCAACCTGTACATTTTGTAGCTACAGTAAGGGAATGAGGTCTTTATCGAGAACATATTGTCATATACGGGGAGCCGCGATAGCTCAGTAGCTAAGGGAACTGGACTACAAAGGACAAGAGATAGGGTTCGATCCCAACCGACGGCTTCCGGGTTCACCCAGCGTTAAATGGGTACCGGATTTTTTTCTGGGAAAGTAAAGCGGCACGGGCGTAATACTGACCACATTACCCCAAAATTCATGTATTAAAGATTTGTAAAATTTATGGTCACTAACACCATATTCCCTATACGCCACTTGGCGGGACGGGGTTCTTTACTTTTTATTGTCATATAAGAAGATCAATTGTGCCCGAATACGCCGTCTCACTTGTTATAGAACATGCAATGTTTGATTAACAGAAAATAATCTACAGCTTTTGACAGCGAGTATACGAGGCGATTTCTATCTATCTATCTATCTATCTATCTATCTATCTATCTATCTATCTATCTATCTATCTATCTATCTATCTATCTATCTATCTATCTATCTATCTATCTATCTATCTATCTATCTATCTATCTGTCTATCTGTCTATCTGTCTGTCTGTCTGTCTGTCTGTCTGTCTGTCTGTCTGTCTAACTGTCTGTCTGCCTGCCTGCCTGCCTGCCTGCCTGCCTGCCTGCCTGCCTGCCTGCCTGCCTGTCTGTCTGTCTGTCTGTCTGTCTGTCTGTCTGTCTGTCTGTCTGTCTGTCTGTCTGTCTGTCTGTCTGTCTGTCTGTCTGTCTGTCTGTCTGTCTGTCTATCTATCTATCTATCTATCTTTCTATCTATCTATCTATCTATCTATCTATCTATCTATCTATCTATCTATCTATCTATCTATCTATCTATCTATCTATCTATCTATCTATCTATCTATCTATCTATCTATCTATCTATCTTTCTATCTATCTATCTATTGACCTTTCGAGCCGTAGCCGGCCCATAGGACGTAGACCAAGGTACACCTTCTCTTATCTGGATTTTTGTTCTAGCAATTTTCAATTCTTTTAAAGATATTTTATCAAATCTCGCCATTTGTCACTGTTCTGTGCAAGCAACTCTATCTCATTGAGTATGCCAATTCCTGCTGCTTTTGCCTCTCTCATCAATGTTCTTCTGAGTGTCTCTCTGGGTCTTCCTCTTTTTCTCTTACCTGTTTTTTTCCCACATGAGGGCTTTCTTTGCTATTCGGTTATTATCTCTCCTCATCACATATCCAACATATGATCATCGTCTTTTCTTTATTACTGAAGATATTAGTGGTTGATTGGCGATTTCTCTAACTTCCTCGTTTGTTTGAATTCGTGTATATTGGTGTATGACCTCTCAGTGATTTATTGGTTATTGGTTATGGAAGGCCTCGGTATCACAGCAAACGAATTAAAATCCATAATTGCTCAACCGCCCGTGCCAGTGGAATCATCCCAAACAAAGAAAGGTAACTGCAGTCCCCATCGTAGCAGTCTCAGCACACGCCAAAAGACATAAGGAGAAACCGCGAAGAAAGTGAACACAGCCAACTGTTCCCCGTCATACGATATCATCATTCATCGTAAACAAGCGGGATATCGAAGCAGGATCAAAACTGATGAGACACAGCTCACGGTGTGCACAGAGCACTTAACTCAGTAGCTCCTGCAACAAGCCGGACTTGGAATATGAGGAAACTGCAAGAAGGAACACTTTTCAGACATAGCCTTCAATGGTTCCTGCCGCCTATCCACCATATACCATGGGAGTTCACGTCCTCCCGAAAATGATGATCTCGTAGCACTTGATGATGTTAGGCCATATATCGTGGTGTTCAATGTAAACATTGCTTAGTCCATAGCTCGAATATAAATAAGCTGCCATTTTGCTGCGTCCCATGACGTCATCTCAGTGATTTGAAATCATCAAATGATAACATTCATTTAGGCATAGTTAGACTAGTTAATACATTAACGAGTTTTTACAGTACAGTGTTAATTCTGTTGTCATTTGTCATCCTATATACCCTCTCAGGGAGCCAGAGTTTACCCGACTTATGCGATCGTAACTGACATAAGGGAGCCATCTGTAAATAATTAGCAGGGAAATGGAGCCGCTAGTGTCAAAAGTTTGGGAACCACTGGCTTATGATAAAGTGTGTTTAGCGACGTAGTGATCAATGCCCTTCCTCGCTTTTGTTAACCATCCACAACTTAATGAATCCTCGCTGTTGTTAGCCTTCCCCAACTTAATGAATTCTCGCTGTTGTTAGCCTTCCCAAACTTAATGAATCCTCTCTGTTGTAAGCCTTTCCCAACTTAATGAATCCTTGCTGTTGTTAGCCTTCCCCAACTTATTGAATCCTCGTTGTTGTTAGCCTTCCCCAAATTAATGAATCCTCGCTGTTGTTAGCCTTCCCCAACTTAATGAATCCTCGCTGTTGTTAGCCTTCCCCAACTTAATGAATCCTCGTTGTTGTTAGCCTTCCCCAACTTAATGAATCCTCGCTGTCGTTAGCTTTCCCCAACTTAATGAATCCTCGCTGTCGTTAGCTTTCCCCAACTTAATGAATCCTTGCTGTTGTTAGCCTTCCCCAACTTAATGAATCTCACTTATTTTTCAACCAGATCGACTAGAAAGCGTGAAGATGCTATCCAACACATGACTCCAACCAAGTGCTCACAACCACACTACTAACGCTAAAGATCTCAAGGATGAAATGTAAATAAACAACATAAGTTTTAGGGTTTCAGAGAAAAAAAAACGACATGCGAGAATACCTATTGACTGACGCTAAATGAGGTAATCTGAGTAAATGAAAATGAACATGAGTATGAAAATGGCTAATTAAGTTTTTCGTCTACCTTTCAGCTCCATGTGGAGCATAGGTCTTCAACAAACACTTTCCAAGTCGTTCTGTTTCTTGCCATTCTTTTAAGATCATTCCATGTCTTCCCCATCATCTTCATCGCTGTTTCTGTCTGTCTTCTCCAAGAATTCCTTGGTCTTCCTCTTTGTCTTTTTCACTGAGGATTCCAAAAAATGACCTGTTGTGTAATGCTCTCAGTTGGCTTCAGTAGTGTGTGTCCTATCCAGCGTCATCGTCTTCGCTGTATCTCTTTATCCACTGGTATTTGACGGGTACATTTCCGTAATTCTATGTTAGTGATTTTGTCCTGCCATTTCCATCCTTTTATTCTGCGTAAGCATCCATTAATGAAAGTCTGTATCTTCATGATTGTCATTGTAGTTGTTCTCCATGCTTCACAGCCATATAATAAAACTGACATAACATTGGAGTTGAACATTTTTATTTTAGTATTTAACATAATTTCTTTGGACTTCTATATGTTTCCCAGTGCAACAAATGCTCCGCTTGCTCTTGATATCCTTATTTTGGTATAATTTTCTGTTCCCCCTCTTTGTCTATGTTACTGCCCAGATATATGTACGATTGTACGTCTAGTAGAGGTATTTCTCATTTTTATTTGGTTATTGCCAACTGTATTAATTCTCATAATGTTGTTCTTATCTTTATTTATTTTCAGTCCTATGTTGTGATCTCTCATCAAGTATGCTCATTTTATCTTGCATCTGTTTATGGCTGTGTGATAGGAGAGCTATATCATCAGCAAAGTATAAATCATCAAGTTGCTTAGTCAGTGACCACTGGATTCCATTTCTGTTACTTTGAGTTATTTTCATAATCCAATCTATGGTCAGTAGAAAGAGAAATGGAGATAGAAGGCATCCTTGCCTTACTCCTGTTCTTATTTCAAATGCTTAAATTAAGTTACAAATGTCGGAAAAAAATAATTTACAGATTTACATCATCATCATCAAGTACCGGGCCTACTGACGTAGGTGATCATGTCTGTCCACAACTTTCGATCTCGGCAGCTATTTATCATTTCTGTTGTTTACCTTCTGCCAAGCCATTCTCTTAAGCTGTCTGTTATTTTTTCTCTTTGCTTCCCTCTATCTCTTCGTCCCTCAATTTTTCCAGTTGTTACAATATATTCCAGTTGTTCTCTTCTCATTTCATGGCCAAAAATGATGATTATTTCTTCATAATATTGGAAATTAGCTCTCTTTTGCTTTGACCTCTCTCAGAACATCTTCATTACTCTTCTAAGCTGTCCATGGTACTCTCAACATTCTTCTGTAAAACCACATTTCTGCAGACTCCAGTGATTTTCGTGTCTGTTGTCCTATTGTCCATTATTCGCACCCATATGTTAAGACTGGCTGTACATAACATCTAAGAATCCTTTTTCTTGTTTCTATTGTCAAAAGTGGATTGCATAGTATCTTCCTCATTTTTTGGAAAGCTGCTTTTGCCTGAGCCATTCTGCATCTCGCCTCTTTTGTACATCTTCCGTCTGAGGTTAACAAAGTTCCCAAATATTTAAATTAATTTACCTGTTTTAATATTGTACCACTTGTCTTTATTTTGCACTGAGGTGATGTCTTTTTCTTTGTTGTTACCATTACCTCTGTCTTTTTGCTATTAAGGCTGACTCCTTTATTTTTGCTTTCTTTCACTATAATATCCAACATTTCTTGTAACTCATTTTCACTCTTAGCGATTAAGACTGTATCATCAGCGTACCTTAGATTATTTATATTATGACCTCGAAAGAATTACATGGTTATATATATAAGCGATCAAGCGATGACTTAAAAGACACCAGAAATTGGGCAATGAGCACTGTAGCAGAAGAAATAGAGGAAAGGAACTGAGGGGTCGCTAAGCTGAAGTCGGATGTACAGATATCGGGGCTTCCTGTAATCTTGGGGAAAAGGGGGGAGGTGTTAAAAAAAATAATGCAATACATTTGTAAAAATTCTGAACTTATTTGATTAAATGCTGGAATATACTCCCGGTTCAAATTGGGTGAAATAGAGTTTATAATTCATCGACCGTTACAGGAATTGCGTTTGGAGACTAATTAATTTCAACTCTCTAATATAGATCGCGGCGTTAAAGTCAACCGAATGTTCCACTAAACGGACTTTCGCTGCTGCTCGGAGTTCGTGCCTGGGAGCTGTCTGTTCTGGTGAATCAGGTGGCGTGGTTCCCCCATCACGAAATCGATGTCCAGTTTACGTCATGACACTGTTAGCTGTTCAATAACCGCCGTTGGATTTGTTTGACACCGATTACTTTCAGCTCCTTAAAATCGATCGTTGTACCAAGTCAACCGAGGATTCAATTTGGAGGATTCTTCGCCGCAAAACGGTGTTCCTGCTGTCTTAGTGTGCTCTTTAGAGTGAAGCAAGCTTTGAGGGTGCATTCATAATTGACAATGTTGTGTGTGCACCTCAATATGGTAGACGATCGTTCATCCCAAACCGGTTCGTACGCAAAAAGAATGGCGAGAGAATAACGATTTCATTCCTTTTGGTGAACGTGCAGCCATGGTGCGACTTTCGCATCTTCATGTTAGTCAAGGGGGATTTCCCCAAAATTGAGGACAGCTGCGAGGAGAACGATGGTGCACTTGTAAACCAGTTTATCGTTTCCCGCTGCAGGATTGACTAGTGAGGAATCCAAACACTTATGGGCAGTTGTTCATGTGCGATGAGGATAATCCGATGATTAACTAACTAACTAGATAGCTGGCTGACAGATTGACCTGACTAACTGATTTATTGACCGACTGATTTACTAACTGACTGATTGACTAATTGATTGACTAACTGATTGATTGACTGGCTGATTGACTGACTGACTGACCGATTGATTGACTGACTGACTGATTAACTGACTGACTGGCTGATTGATTGACTGACTGGCAGATAGACTGACTAACTGACTGACTAAATAACTGACTGACTGATTGGTTAACTGACTGATTGACTGACTGATTTATTGACTGACTGGCTGATAGACTGATTGACTGACTGACGAACTGGAACATCTCAGAGATGCCAAGGTGTGCAGCGGATTGTTTTTGTGTGATTCGTTGGTCTTGATTAAGTTTACCGACACGTTACAGCTTTGTAGGTGTCACCAGTAGCATGTTGATTAGATAGAATACTTCGACCTTTTTCTCTTAATGAAAAATACAATTTTATCCAAAAACTATTTTTTGTTTTTATCTACTGCCATCTCTCGATAAAAATTCTTTAAGCAGTAACGAATGTTTTTAACGCTCTCTTTTTCCATCAAAAGAAATGCACATTCGCTTTGTTTGAAGTGTACGTCACTCATAGATTATATTCTGGAAGCTAACTCTACCAATTTTCTGAAATTATGAGCTACTACATGAGGGGAAGATGCAAAGATAATGCAAATAAAATGTTTTTTTTTAATTAACGGAGACAAATATGTGTTTTATTACTTATTACTTGTATTACTTACGAGCAACCCTCGTACAATCCAATACATGAACACATATTTAATGTTCTTTTTAGGACAGATGGTGAGAAGCTGTAGTCGTTGGACGAACGCTGAAGAGGGCTGTGAGACATATTTGGGAACACGATTTTTTTCCTGACGCCGTGACCGTCTAACTGGAAATGTAAAATTGAACGCGGACCGAGTAGAACAACACAAAGAGTAGGCCTGAAGTACATGCAGAACTAGTGCGTCAATAGAGTCATCCGTATGCTTGTATTTGCGTTTCTTTCAAATGAGGGGTTGTGCAGCTACGGCTTTCTTTTCATTAGGAGTGCTGTGTGATTGTGAATAACTCCGTATAATAATTAATATCTTACAGATGTGAGAGAAGCATCAAGGGCTGACCATTAGAAGTCAACTCATCGAGTGCCACCTCCGCAATGAACAGAGAATTGAAGCCTTTGAAATGTAGATATATAGAAGAATAGATAGAATTGGATGCAAAGAAAAGAAAATAAACGATGAAGTCTTAAAACAACTAAAAAATGAAAAGAGAACTACTAAACACAATTCATAAAAGACAGATACGATTTTTGGGCCATGTTAAAAGACACAACAGCCTACTAAAAGTAATCTTGGAGGGGAAAATACAAGGTAAAGAGGCAGAGGCAGACCAAGACTAACATGACGAGTAACATAAAAAGATGGACAAATCAGCCTATCAGCCTATGACAACCTGCACCATCAAAGCAAGAGACAGAGCAGAATGGCGCTCCATGATAGCCAACCTTCATTGCGGAGAAGTCAACTAAGAGTGTATTTATAAATGTAAGAACATAAAGGTTTTCTTGCTGATTCATGGTGGTCAGACCTCAATGTTTAAACGTTGCACAATTCCACCTCTGATAAATGCTCGTTTGCTTGGAAAAGATTAAGAAATGCGCTTAGGTTTTAATAATTTAACAATTCACAAGCATCAGAAATAGACTCAGAATGAAGCAAAACTTGTGAAATCATTGGACAGCTGTCACCACTATAGTGAAAAGAAAGAAAATAAACCGCGAGGCAAAAAAGGAAGGAAAGAAGAAGAAAAAGAAGAAAAAGCAAGACTTTTGTTTGAGGAGCAAATTATTTATACATTCCTTACACGTGCTCTAAACTAAACAAGAGAGAAAAAAAGGGGGTTGGGGGCCAATGAAAGATATAAAATAGAGTAAACAAGACCAGCTGTGAGTACAGCGACATAAAACTCTCACAGTTTGGTGGACGAAACTCCAAACATTCAAAGTGACATGTCTGACACAGAAATAACAACTACAGACTCCTCACAACAATTACCAGCACGATTGAATGAGACAAGTCAAGAATTATCGGAATATAAAAGATGCAAAATGATGTAGTTTCGCGTTCTAGTAATTTCTTCCAAGCAAGTATACGACTAAGCTACACTAGTGTGCTCTTCTTCGTTATTGCATTCGGAGCTTAAATTTTTTTTTAAATATTGATTTACCGCAGAGCCAACAACGCAACAACTTGATTGTCTTATGCATTACTTCGTCTGCAGTTTGGCTTTTATCCTGATCATTTCACACAGAGGGCAGCCGCGATATGTCAGTGGTTAGTGAACTGGACTACAAAGGACAAGGGGTAGGGTTCGATCCCAAACGACGGCTTCCGGGTTCACCCAGCCTTAAATGTGTACCGGATTATTTTCTGGGAAAGTAAAGCAGCACGGGTGAAATACCGACCAAATTACCCCAATAGGGTCACTAACACCATATTTCCCTATACGCCACTTGGTGTGACGGGGGTACTTTACTTTTTTTTTTAATTTCACACAAAGAGAAGAATCTTATCTGTCTGCATGTGCGTCCCATAACTTGTTTCTCATCTGTTTTCAATTGAGCTAAATTTGTGTTCTTCGCTCTCAGTATATGTTGCGTTGCATGTTATGGAGTTTGAAGAAACCGGTGTAGATTGTGCAATGCGAGGTCTGTATCGTTGAGCATTGGGCTACCTTGGTTTGTTGTTTTGTTCTTTTTTCCGACGCACGATGGGATCTTGAGATATTAACTCTATGTTCATTTAATTCTATAAAAGTAAAGTAAACTATCACGCCACGTGGCGTATAGGAAATATGATGTTAGTGACCATCATTTTTACAGACCTTGAGCACATTATTTTTGGGGTAATGTGGTCGGTATTACGCCCGTGCCGCTTTACATTCCCAGAAAAAAATCCGGTACCCATTTAAGGCTGGGTGAACCTGGAAGCCGGCCAATCAGGATCGAACCCTACCACTTTTCCTTTGTAGTCAAGTTCACTAACCACTGAGCTATCGCGGCGGCTCCCTATTAAATTCTAAAGTTACATATATTCCTTTCATTAGTTTTATCTTCTGTTATCAATGTATCATGGCGGAACTGTTCTTTGTATGAGTTTGTCTTAGTTAATCTGCCACCAAGACGACGACTTTCTCTATCAGATCCACCTTATGTTGGAATTCTTTCTGTGGCCTCATTACCCTACATCTGCCCTACAATCTGCTCTCCAACACGTTCTTACTATTACCAACACCCTGGCTCTTACCCCCACCATCTGCCCTCCTTCTAACAGAACTGGTCTCTCCCTACCCATCATCCTCACAATCTGACTGCACTCCGGATCATGAAGCGACACCTATCTATTCTCCACTCTGACTCTACTGCTCGCATTCTGTTCTCCGACCCACCATTGATGGTTTTAAATGCGGTACGAAACCTTCGGGACTTTTTGGTTAGGAGCCGTCTGCATAACCCTAGCTAAAACATGCTGGGTACGACTCGCAGCAACAGATCAATCAATATGTGCCCTTTTGAACTTCAGACTCATCACGTCTTGCTCTCGAATCGTTCTTTTCATATCCAAGAAGGCTTTACGTGCATTTCTCGGAATCTGACATACAACATCATCTGCCAAGGTTGTTACGAGATATATATTGGCTAAACAAGTCAATGCCTGGGAGAAAAAAAAAACTGTGAAGACTTGTATAACATCAAACTTGATTCGGGCACTCCTGTCTCCTCCCATTTCAGATTGCCATGACACAAAACCTCTGATGACTTCCGTGATACTGGCATCATCTCTTGTTTCTCTGATACCCATAGCCCGTTCACGTCGGAGAACCGACTCATAGCCGCTTTGGTACTCTCCAAACGAGAGGGTTCAACTCTTTCACCCTTTTCTTTAAATCTCTCCTTTTCATTTCCTTCCTTTGTCCTATCCCTATTCCTCCCTGCAACACCTTTATTATCTTCTTTGCACTTCTTTCCCCTTGCCACCACAATCCTCTTTCTTTTACTCTTCTTCCCGTTTTCTGCGCACCCTGTTAGACACCTCCTTTCATTTTTTTTCAAATTTTCAATGTTTGGTTCTTTTGGTGCAATTAAATCCTACTTGCCCTATTGTATATTTATCTTTTAACTCTACGAAAATCACGGTCGTCGTCTTTTCCGCCATATTTTATATTTGTGTTGTGCATTCTGACAAGCAATTTTGTGTTTAATGTGTATAGTTTGTTTGTTTTACCTGATGATTGCTTCGCGGAAACGTTGAAGTTTGTCTTGATTTTTTGCTAGTCTAGGAGCCGCGATAGCTCAGTGGTTAGTGAACTGGACTACAAAGGACAAGAGTTAGGGTTCGATCTCAATCGACGGCTTCCGGGTTCACCCAGCCTTTAATGGGTACTGGATTTTTTCTGGAAAAGTAAAACGGCACGGGCGTAATACCGACCACATTACCCCAAAATTCATGTGTCAAAGGTCTGTAAAAATGATGGTCACTAACACCATATTCCCTATACGCCACTTGGCGTGACGGGGGTACTTTACTTTTTACTTACTTTTGCTAGTCTAGCTGCTCAATACCATTTTATGCTTTTTTTCTTTTCTCTCGCCAGCTTTTACCTCTGACGAAGTCCCTTGAGATAAGGAACTGAATTTTGCATGTTAATCCGTTTTTCCCTGCAGCCGTGTGCACAGGGGTGCCTCGCCGCACTGGCAGATAACTCCGTCTTCGGAGGTACTCTCATTTGTTTCCGTCCATGAGTAATTGACGTTTCAAGCCAGGCCTCACTGCTGAGACCAGGGGTGGTTGTCGCAGAAAGAAATCATAAATGAAAAATCCCAACTAGTGCAGCAGGGATTTGAACCACAACCTCTCTGTTGAGGCAAATCGCCGGCCTCGAGACCAACCAGTCCCCCGTGTTATGCTTCTTTTCATTGCTGTCTTCTGCGGTCAATTTCAAAGCATGGAAGAAGAATCATTTCTTCTCGTCCTCTTCACTTCGCAAACAAACTCTCCATTTCGCCATGAGTTTTCAGTGACGTAAGCTTGGTACTTCAGTGAATGACCGACTAATAAACAACAAATATTGGACGTGCTAGGCTTTTCAGCTGGAGCCACTCAGTCGTTTGTTTCACAATAGCTCAGTCGTTTATGAAACTGGACTACAAAGACTAGAGGTCAGGTTCGATCCTGATCGATGGCTTCCAGGTTCATCCAGCCTCAAAATGGTATCGGGATTTTTCTGATAAAGTAAAGCGGCACGGGTGTAATACCGACCACATTACCCCAAAAATCACACGCCGAAGGTCTGTAAAAATTATAATCACCAACACCATATTACCTATACGCCACTTAGCGTGACGGGGCTCTTTACTTTACTTTAGAATTTTCAGCTGTGTATGACAATGCTGTGCCTCAAACGAAATGAAGAACCAACGGAAAAAGATAGAAATCAGCATAAAGAACGAAGCAGGATAAAGAGAAACTCCGACCCGTTTAATGTTATTCGTTACATATATATATATATATATATATATATATATATATATATATATATATATATATATATATAGTTACTATGATGTTAGTGTCAAGACTTTGTCGACAATCGACACACATTTTTATGTCATGTGGTCAAAACTGTGCAAGTAGTATTTCTTTCTCGGAAACAAAATATTCATCATTAATTAAGGCTGGTGGTTGAAAGCCGTCAACATTTATAAGCTATCAACTATTACCTTTGGTTATGGAAGGCACCGGTATCACTGCAAACGAATTAGAATTGCTCAACCGCCCGTGCCAGCGTAATCATCCGAATTAATATCTCATCTCCCAAACAAAGAAAGGTAACTGTAGTCCCCATCGTAGCAGTCTCAGCACACGCCAAAAGACATAAGGCGAAAGCGCGCAGAAAGTGAACACAGCCAACTGTTCCCTGTCATACGATATCATCATTCATCGTAAACAATTGGAATATCGAAACATGATCAAAACGAATGAGACACCCAGCTCACGATGTGCACAGAGCACTTAACTCAGTAGCTCCTGCAACAAGCCAGACTTGGAATATGAGGAAACTGCAACAAGGAACACTTTTCATGCATAGCCTTCAATTGTTCCCGCCGCCTATCCCAATATACCGGAAGTTCACTTCCTCTTGAAAATGATGATCGTCGTATTTTTAAAAAAAATGTATAGCGCTTGATGATGTTAGGCATCGTTGTTGACTCCAATTCCGAACATTTAGACACAAAATTAGTTGTCAGATTATCCCCGTAGCACATCAAACAACAGTCCGTAAGATAGAGAGATTGAAAAAGAACTAAACGCTTTCAACTCAAATGCTTAAGAAGGATACTTTGTGTACAATGGAATGAATTCAAGGTTAATTGAAAGATAAAAGAACCGGCCATGCAAATAAGTATATATCTACAGCTGCCTATCTACTAAGAGGAAGAGAAGGCGGACATATTAGGCATATATTGAGAAGAGACAACAAACGAATTTCAAAGCACACTTGCATGGGAAACAGCAGGATACAGTAATAGAGGAATACATGGGGATATATTTTTTTAAAAAGTGAATACCCCCGTCACGCCAAGTGGCGTATAGGGAATATGGTGTTAAGTGACCATAATTTTTACAGACCTTCAGCACATGATTTTTGGACATAATGTGGTCGGTATTAAGCCCATTTTTCGGGAGGACGTGAACTCCCATGGTATATGGTGGATAGACGGCAGGAACCATTGAAGGCTATGTCTGAAAAGTGTTCCTTCTTGCAGTTTCCTCATATTCCAAGACCGGCTTGTTGCAGGAGCTACTGAGTTAAGTGCTCTGTGCACACCGTGAGCTGTGTGTCTCATCCGTTTTGATCCTGCTTCGATATCCCGCTTGTTTACGATGAATGATGATATCGTATGACAGGGAACAGTTGGCTGTGTTCACTTTCTGCTCGGTTTCGCCTTATGTCTTTTGGCGTGTGCTGAGATTGCTACGATGGGGACTATAGTTACCTTCTTTGTTTGGGAGATGAGTTGGTAATTCGGATGATTCCACTGGCACGGGTGGTTGAGCAATTATGGATTTTAATTCGTTTGCTGTGATACCGAGGCCTTCCATAACCAATAACCAATAAGCCCATGCCGCTTCGCTTTCCCAGAAAAAAATCCGGTTTCATTTAAGGCTGGGTGAATTCGGAAGCCGTCGATCAGGATCGAACCCCGACCTCTTGTCTTTAGTAGTCCAGTTCACTAGCCACTGAACTATCGCGGCTCCCAGGAGAGATAAGTTGACAAGAAAAAAAAAACTGAGCAGAGGAGCATCAAGAAATCTGTAGGTAGAAGTCAAACTCTGTTGTACTTAGCAGACATGTTCACTAAATCCTGCTCTGGCGCGGCTTCCGCCCAGTACGATGTGACCATTTATTCCGCGTATAAGAACACATGTGATATCATAAATATCTTGTACCGGAACTAAAAAACGCCATTGTTATCAGCCCTGTGCGAGTTTCTCAGTCAAACTCAAGATTAAATTACTCAACGTTAAAGGTGTCAACACAACCGACATCGAGAATGCCATCAGCGAACTTCGCTAGATCAAATCTCACACAAAATATCATATCCAGTGAACGCATTATTAAATCACTGGCAGGAGAGAAAACACATTAAGAAAATTCATGCATTTGTATAATAGTTCTGACCATAAAATAAGTTAGAGAGACCGCGATACAAGCCTGTGTAGGAAACAATTATGAATTACTAACATTACTATAATAGGAGAGAAAACTGACTACAAAACACTTGCTGTCTTGCATGGACATATATAATATATAACTGAAAGATTCCAAATAAATGTGTGCTGAAGACGGATGAACTGGACCGCAATGTACAAGACAAATGCAGCACAATTCTCTAGTAAGCTACAGATGACAAAGAGCAAGTGGTGGGGGAGTAACATACACTCCTACAAGGTATGGTGACAGTTTCGGTCTCTTGCTTTGATAGTGCAGGCTGGCTTGTCCATCTTTTGATGTTACTCGTCTAAGTTAGTCTTGGTTTGCCTCAGTCATTTTTACCTTGTATTTTTCCTTCTAAGGTTACTTTTAGCAGGCTGCTGTGTCTTTTAACATGCCCCCAAAATCCCATTTGTCTTGTTGAATTATGTTTAGTAGTTCTCTTTTATTTTTACATGTTTTAGGACTTCATCGTTTGTTTTCTTTTCTTTCCATCCAATTCTTCTTATTCTTCTATAAGTCCAACTTTCAAAAGCTTAAATTTTGTGTTCTGTTTCTTGTCTAATGCCCTGTTCTACCCAATACATGAATGTCTAGAAGATATATCATTTTTGCTATTCTTAGTTTAGCCCTAGTATTATTTGTTTTATGTTAATATATTTTTCATGACATTAAAATTACTTTTTCCTATTTTCATTCCTATTCTTTTGTTTATTTCCCATAGCTTTCTTTTGAATTGTACGTGATGAAGCTCAAATCTCTTTCGTGGTGACCAGCCACATTTATCTTTCGTGTCCTGAATATGTCTCTTGTGCACCACACACTTTCTGACAGCTTTACAAAGAAGAAACACAACAAAATACTGACGTTTCGGCCTACATGCGGCCTTTTTCAGCTTTACTTTCCTGTTTAGTGTTTATTTGCCCCAATTATTTGCCTGCTCCCTACCGATGACAGAAGAATCTAATAAATGAACCGCTTAAGGTTTTCAATCCAATACAAGGACATCTAGAATATCCTGACACGTCTGGTGCTAACCAGAGGGAGCTTACCATGGATAGGTCCAGTCAATCACAAGTATAAATGCTGGCTTAGAAGAAGCAGAAAGAATAAATCTGGCAGATCGCTGTTTCTTAATACACACATAGAAAACGGAAACAACTGTAGAGCTAAATTGACGGCTCTCGTAGCTATCATTTACCAAACGTTTGACTTGGCTCTAGAAGCTAACATTTACTAAACGTTTAACATGGTTCTAGAATCAATCATTTACTAAACGTTTAAATTGGCTCTAGAATCAATCATTTACTAAACGTTTAAATTGTCTCTAGAATCTATCATTTACTAAACGTTTAACTTGGCTCTAGAAGATAACATTTACTAAACGTTTAACTTGGCTCTAGAAGCTAACATTTACTAAACGTTTAACATCGCTCTAGAAGCTAACATTTACTAAACGTTTAACATGGCTCTAGAAGCTAACATTTACTAAACGTTTAACATGATTCTAGAATCAATCATTTACTAAACGTTTGACTTGGCTCTAGAAGCTAACATTTACTAAACGTTTGACTTGGCTCTAGCGGCTAACATTTACTAAACGTTTAACATGGCTCTAGAAGCTAACATTTACTAAACGTTTAACATGGCTCTAGAATCTATCATTTACTAAACGTTTAACATGATTCTAGAATCAATCATTTACTAAACGTTTAACATGGTTCTAGAATCAATCATTTACTAAACGTTTAAATTGGTTCTAGAACCTAACATTCACTAAACGTTTAACTTGGCTCTAGAAGCTAACATTTACTAACGTTTAACATGGCTCTAGAATCTATCATTTACTAAACGTTTAACTTGGCTCTAGAAGATAACATTTACTAAACGTTTAACTTGGTTCTAGAAGCTAACATTTACTAACGTTTAACTTGGCTCTAGAAGCTAACATTTACTAAACGTTTAACATGGCTCTAGAAGCTAACATTTACTAAACGTTTAACATGGCTCTAGAATCTATCATTTACTAAACGTTTAACATGATTCTAGAATCAATCATTTACTAAACGTTTAACATGGCTCTAGAAGCTAACATTTACTAAACGTTTAACATGGCTCTAGAAGCTATCATTTACTAAACGTTTAACTTGGCTCTAGAATCTATCATTTACAAAACGTTTAACTTGGCTCTAGAATCTATCATTTACTAAACGTTTAATATGGCTCTAGAATGTAACATTCACTAAACGTTTAAATTGGCTCCGCAATCTATCATTTACTAAACGTTTAACTTGGCTCTAGAATCTATCATTTATTAAACGTTTAATATGGCTCTAGAATGTAACATTCACTAAACGTTTAACTTGGCTCTGTAATCTATCATTTACTAAACGTTGAACTTGGCTCTAGAATCTATCATTTACTAAACGTTTAATATGGTTCTAGAATCTAACATTCACTAAACGTTTAACTTGGCTCTAGAATCTATCAGTCACTAAACGTTTAACTTGGCTATAGAAGCTAACAGTTGTTAAACATCTAACTCGGGTCTAGAAGTTAACAATTTGTAAACGTGTATGGAGACAGTAATAGTTTTTAAACATTTAAGTCCGCTCTAAAATTTAGCAGTTTTAAACTTATAAATTACAGTTATTTTTCATCAATTTGAATGCACCATAAAATAATAGTGTACACGTTATATTTCTGAAATGGATAGCAAGGAAAATAATAAAATATTAGTGAGTGAAGGGCAAATCGAAGATGAAGGAAAGGCCGGCGAAGTCAAGTTTGAGAAGAAAATTGAATGTAGAGACACAATGAATGTTCTAAACTTGGTGCAGAATTGGATATTACACTACGGACCACTCAAGATGATAAGATGTTGCTTTATACTTGTCTATTAGTGAATAAAGACTGGGAAAATATGGTTGAAGAAATTTTCGTAATGGTCGACAAATATAAAAGATGAAAGAAGAACAAATGTAAGACATGAGACAAGAACAATGTAAGAAATGAAAGAAGAACAAATGTAAGACATCAGACAAGAACAAATGTAAGAAATGAAAGAAGAACAAATGTAAGAAATGAAAGAAGAACAAATGTAAGAAATGAAACAAGATCAAATGTAAGAAATGAGACAAGAACAACTACAAGAAATGAGACAAGAACAAATGTAAGAAATGAAACAAGAACAAATGTAAGAAATGAAAGAAGAACAAATGTAAGAAATAAAACAAGATCAAATGTAAGAAATGAAACAAGATCAAATGTAAGAAATGAGACAAAAACAACTATAAGAAATGAGACAAGAACAAATGTAAGAAATGAAAGAAGAACAAATGTAAGAAATGAAAGAAGAACAAATGTAAGAAATGAAAGAAGAACAAATGTAAGAAATGAAAGAAGAACAAATGTAAGAAATGAAATAAGAACAAATGTAAGAAATGAAACAAGATCAAATGTAAGAAATTTTTTTTTCGTTCGCCAGCTCTAACGAAGTCCCTAGATACTAGGAACTGAATTTTGAGTGTTAATTCATTTTTCCCTGGAAGCTGTGTGCACAGGGGTCCCTCGCCGTACTGGCAGATAACTCCGACTTTGACGTTTCTTAACAAAAACAAAACATTCACTGGCATTTGCTATAACAGATAGAGACAGAAACCTGCTTCCAGCCGTCTTTAAAGAAGTCCAAAGTCATGCAGGTAATGAGACGTATAAGGAACACAATAAAACCAGAAATAAGTGAGGAACAATGTCGATTTGTGGAAGGAAAGGGCGCCAGTAATGCAATATACATTTTAAGAACATTGATAGAAAGATCTATAGAGGTAAAGAAAGATCTGTATGTGTGCTTTATAGACTACACGAAAGCATTTGACAAGTAAAGCATGTGGAAATAATCAATATGCCGGAGAAATTAAACATTGATGGCAAGGACCTGCGAATCATAAAAAAACATGTACTGGCAACAACAGCAGCTATATGAATTAACAACCAAACAGGACAATTCCAATATATAAAACAAGGAGTCAGACAAGGCTGTGTTCTGTCACCGGATTTGTTTTCACTTTACAGCGAATATATTATGAGATCAATAGTAGACAAAAAAGGAATTGAAGTCAACGGTCACAACATAAATAATTTGCGATATGCGGATGACACAGTCTTAATAGCAGAGACAGAGAATGAACTACAAGAAATGTTAGACATAATAGTAAAAGAAAGCAACAAGAAAGGTCTCAGTCTGATAGTAAGAATATAAATATATAGGTATAGATACGTATAGATAAAGAGTATATAAATATATAGGTATAGATACGTATAGGTAAAGAGTAGGAACCAGTTGTGGAGTGTAACGTACAGGTAAAAGTAGGAGCCTGTAGCGGGTGTAACATACAGGTAAAAATTAGGAGCCAATTGTGGGTTGTAACGTACAGGTAGGAGGTAGTAGGAGTCAATTGTGGGGTGTAACGCACAGGTAAAACGTAGGAGCCAGTTGTGGGTGAAGGTACAGGTAAAAAAGTAGGAGCCAGTTGTGGTAACATACAGGTAAAAAGTAGGAGCCAGTTGTGGGGTGTAACGTACAGGTAAAAAACTAGGAGCTAGTTGTGGTAACTTACAGGTAAAAGGTAGGAGCCAGTTGTGGGGTGTAACGTACAGGTAAAAAACTAGGAGCTAGTTGTGGTAACGTACAGGAAAAAGGTAGGAGCCAGTTGTGGTTACGTACAGGTAAAAAGTAGGAGCCAGTTGTGGGGTGTAACGTACAGGTAAAAAGAAGGAGCCAGTTGTGGGGTGTAAAGCACATGTAAAAGTAGGAGCCAGTTGTGGTAACTTACAGGTAAAAGTAGGAGCCAGTTGTGGTAACTTACAGGTAAAAGTAGGAGCCAGTTGTGGTAACTTACAGGTAAAAAAGTAGGAGCCAGTTGTGGGTGTAACGTACAGGTAAAAAGTAGGAGCAAGTAGTGGGGTGTAACGTATAGGTAAAAGTAGGAGCAAGTAGTGGGGTGTAACGTATAGGTAAAAAGTAGGAGCAAGTAGTGGGGTGTAACGTATAGGTAAAAAGTAAGAGCAAGTAGTGGGGTGTAACGTATAGGTAAAAAGTAGAAGCAAGTAGTGGGGTGTAACGTATAGGTAAAAAGTATAAGCAAGTAGTGGGGTACAGTTAAAAAGTAGAATCAAGTAGTGGGTACAGTTAAAAAGTAGGAGCAAGTAGTGGGGTGTAACGTATAGGTAAAAAGTAGGAGCAAGTAGTGGGGTGTAACGTATAGGTAAAAAGTAGGAGCAAGTAGTGGGGTGTAACGTATAGGTAAAAAGTAGGAGCAAGTAGTGGGGTGTAACGTATAGGTAAAAAGTAGGAGCAAGTAGTGGGGTGTAACGTACAGGTAAACAGTAGGAGCAAGTAGTGGGGTGTAACGTATAGGTAAAAAGCAGGAGCAAGTAGTGGGGTGTAACGTATAGGTAAAAAGTAGGAGCAAGTAGTGGGGTGTAACGTACAGGTAAAAAGTAAGAACAAGTAGTGGGGTGTAACGTATAGGTAAAAAGTAGGAGCAAGTAGTGGGGTGTAACGTATAGGTAAAAAGTAGGAGCAAGTAGTGGGGTGTAACGTACAGGTAAAATGTAAGAACAAGTAGTTGGGTGTAACGTATAGGTAAAAAGTAGGAGCAATAGTGGGGTGTAACGTATAGGTAAAAAGTAGGAGCAAGTAGTGGGGTGTAACGTATAGGTAAACGGTAGGAGCAAGTAGTCGGGTGTAACGTAGAGGTAAAAAGTAGGAGCAAGTAGTGGGGTGTAACGTATAGGTAAAAAGTAGGAACATATAGTGGGGTGTAACGTATAGGTAAAAAGTAGGAGCAAGTAGTGGGGTGTAACGTATAGGTAAAAAGTAAGAACAAGTAGTGGGGTGTAACGTATAGGTAAAAAGTAGGAGCAAGTAGTGGGGTGTAACGTATAGGGAAAAAGTAAGAACAAGTAGTGGGGTGTAACGTATAGGTAAAAAGTAGGAGCAAGTAGTTGGGTGTAACGTATAGGTAAAAAGTAGGAACAAGTAGTTGGGTGTAACGTATAGGTAAAAAGTAGGAGCAAGTAGTGGGGTGTAACGTATAGGTAAAAAGTAAGAACAAGTAGTGGGGTGTAACGTATAGGTAAAAAGTAGGAGCAAGTAGTTGGGTGTAACGTATAGGTAAAAAGTAGGAACAAGTAGTGGGGTGTAACGTACAGGTAAAAAGTAAGAGCAAGTAGTTGGGTGTAACGTATAGGTAAAAAGTAGGAACAAGTAGTGGGGTGTAACGTATAGGTAAAAAGTAGGAGCAAGTAGTGGGTGTAACGTACAGGTAAAAAGTAAGAACAAGTAGTGGGGTGTAACGTACAGGTAAAAAGTAAGAACAAGTAGTGGGGTGTAACGTACAGGTAAAAAGTAAGAACAAGTAGTGGGGTGTAACTTTCAGGTAAAAAGTAAGAGCAAGTAGTGGGGTGTAACGTACAGGTAAAAAGTAAGAACAAGTAGTGGGGTGTAACTTACAGGTAAAAAGTAAGAACAAGTAGTGGGTGTAACGTATAGGTAAAAAGTAAGAGCAAGTAGTGGGGTGTAACGTACAGGTAAAAAGTAAGTGCAAGTAGTGGGGTGTAACGTATAGGTAAAAAGTAAGAACAAGTAGTGGGGTGTAACGTACAGGTAAAAAGTAAGAACAAGTAGTGGGGTGTAACGTACAGGTAAAAAGTAAGAACAAGTAGTGGGGTGTAACGTACAGGTAAAAAGTAAGAA
Organism: Megaustenia siamemsis; assembly: GCA_032433765.1. NCBI lineage: Eukaryota > Metazoa > Mollusca > Gastropoda > Stylommatophora > Ariophantidae > Megaustenia > Megaustenia siamemsis. The sequence continues at coordinate 70,693,846 of JAVIAB010000106.1, read as the reverse complement.
CAAGTAGTGGGGTGTAACGTATAGGTAAAAGTAAGAGCAAGTAGTGGGGTGTAACGTACAGGTAAAAAGTAAGTGCAAGTAGTGGGGTTTAACGTACAGGTAAAAAGTAAGAACAAGTAGTGGGGTGTGACGTACAGGTAAAAAGTAAGAGCAAGTAGTGGGGTGTAACGTATAGGTAAAAATTAGGAGCAAGTAGTGGGTGTGACGTACAGGTAAAAAGTAAGAACAATTAGTGGAGTGTAAGGTACAGGTAAATAGTTCCCCTCAACTCAAAGTTTTGTTAAGGGTATGTAACAGTTATAGTTGCCATTTTTTTCATTGTTCCCGAAAAGTGAAATCAGCCACATCGTTAGTTCACGGTGGAAAAGCAAGTTCAAAACGAAGGTATTAACTTTTGTCGTTAATTTTTACAATTAATTTGAACATGTCGTTAATTTTACGATTAATTTGTTCATGTCGTTAATTGTTTGCTTGAGATATCTTCAATAAAACAACAATTAGTTATTAAACAAAGTGGTGGTGTTAATTCAGGCGGAACGAAATGTCACAAACTATAAAAGGGGCAATATTTGACCAATGCCATCCTGTCACGAGATAACCAACGCGTCTTTCATTCTTCATGGTTTGCTTATTAAATATTCACCGAGTATGAAAAAGCATATACATTTTAAAACAGCCATATCAACAATACTCAATTTACATATTTCCGTCCATGTCCTGTCTGTCCTATCTAATTCAAACATCTTTTCAAGTATTATTGTTTTTATTATAACTCCAATATTTTATTATTCATTCTGTATGAATACGCCAATATTGTATTACTACATGCCCTTCCATTTCAAAAGGATTGTTGACAGGTAGCAATAAATCTGTTCTTATTCTAATCCAGTGGTTCTAAACCTGTTGTTAATGGCTTCAACTTTTGTCAATCTATTTTCACAAATTGTATCCTTAACATTTGTTGTTAACATTTTAAAAAATTAATATGGTCGCTGTTTTCTTTCTAATTTTGATCCCATAACCAACAATATACAACTCACCTGTGTAGTGTTTGAAAAAAGGAATAATAGAGTGAACTGAAGGATACAATATGCATTGTAAGACATTCGTATGAATAAGCAAAACAACTGCATAGTATATGAGAAGAATTTATATACAGAAAAACTTAAATCTCTCAGAAACTGCATTTCCCATCTTGTATACATATAGATGTGAAACATGGACTATTAACAGTTGCCCATTTGCAAAATAAATAATAAAATAAAACTTAATATTTAAAAAAACTGGTTGCCGAAGATACAAAAAATCAAAGAAAACAACATATTTTGGGCACAAAACAACATGAGAGCCCAGGGAAAGTATAAATGCGATGAGTGATACCAGGTAGACGTGATAGAGAAAAACAAGAAGAAGGTGGATGCAGTATATCTCACACGATATGGGATTTTTCTGTTACAAACGCTTGGCGTCTGGCTTGGGGCAGTAACAACTTCAGAGTAGTTATAATAGAAACCGAGTTCCAACAGGGACAAGCTTCCTACGATGGTCACAAATACAAACATTCAAAGCTCAAACTGTTTCAATAAATTCAGTGTAATATAAAAGCTACATAAGAAACCGCACTACATTAATTAATACATTTACTATTATAACATTAGTTATGATTGATGGCTTATACGATATATTTCTTAATATTGTTAGTGCTGAAGTCTGTATTTGTTGTGTTTCTATTACCATATTTTCTCCTCAAGATTTACAATTCTGGCTCAAACTTCTGGGAAAGTGGGAGCCGCGATAGCTCAGTGGTTAGTGAACTGGACTACAAAGGACAAGAGGTAGGGCTCGATCCCAACCGACGGCTTCCGGGTTCACCCAGCTTTTATGGGAACCGAATTTTTTTTCTGGGAAAGTAAAGCGGCACGGGTTAATACCGACCACAATACCCCAAAACTCATCCGCCGAGGGTCTGTAAAATGTATGGTCATTAACACCGTATTCCCTATACGTCACTTGGCGTGACGGGGGCACGTTACTTTTACTTTTTTTACTTTGGGAAAGTAGAGTAGGGAAGACTACGCGTGCCACGCTTACACAGTCACGTGTTTAACTATTCTTTACTTAACATACATTTTAGTTCTAATATATGTACCAAATGTAAAGTCTCGAAATGCTGAGAACTAATAGCAAAACTTAAACCATATCGGTTAGTAGTTCACGATGGACACGGGTACAAAGTTTTTTTGGATAATTATTTGGTTGGTAGGTAGCCTCCTTCGCGCCTCTGTCCTTGACCTAATGTCAGAATAGCATGTTGACATTTTCTGTGTAGAAATTTCTGTCCACCCATATCCGGGGCCAGAAATAGGACTGTCACATTGAACTGAGACATCAGCTTGTGACTGCGCTATACTCCAAAATGATCTTTGTAGCTAAGGCCACACTGCACACTATGTCCTTCACTGATAACTTACCAGAACAGGTCCCATTTTCACCGTAAGTTTCTCAATCCCAGGGACGAAGTCGATCTCTCTGTTCTTTCCCCTCTTACCACTGTTTCTCTTAGATTTTCTACAGGTCGACGGCTTCTCTTCTTTAATACTGTTCACCATTTGAGGGCTTGCTTTTTTACTCAGGGAGGGCTGTTCTGCCAATTCAGACCCATCACCAACTTTCCAATAACTTATTGACCGGATCTCTTTATTCCAACAAAACTACTAGAGGTCATAACCTTGCGCGACCTAGTTTCCACAACCTACTTTTAGTTTCAATACATTAGATAAATCAGGGTCAACTTTAAGCTTTACCAATGCCAGTTGACCGAGAGTGTTTTACTGCAACCACACACATCTTGTTACGTGTTCAGCTACGCGAGCAAATGACGGCTGACGTAATTTTATTCACACCGCCCCCCCCCCCCCCGGCAATGTTGAAAACGTCACAAGCTTTGAGTGATCCCTTTCAGCTCACGGGCCTTATAAAAACTTTAGTTGGCTGTGGATAAATCTACGTGAACTTGGTTATTGAATTCACGCTTCATCTATAAGCTTTAAAAAATGCCGGAAGTGTGTTATTATTAAGTCAGTGGTGAGTTACTGAGCTATCATTACATGGTCACTGTTCGTGGCAAAACTATACCTCCTTCAATCATTGCGGTAAATCTCTTTTCCTCTCCAATTATTGATACCATAACCTCCCTCTCAGGAAGGTTATAATACCCCGACACAGTCCAAAGTGCCGGAAAATGTGTGGTACAACGTACTTTGTTATGTTCTCATTACGATATACCTACACTAGTGAGAGAACATTGAATATTCTAGACATAGTCCTGGTGGATGTTTCAGAATATCAATTTGTCAGGCTTTTGGCAATCTGTTAAAACAATTTGGGAGCACATTTTGTCAAATATTTAGTTGTTGCTTGTTTTTGAATACAGACTGACAAAACAATCAGTGGTTGGTACGCCTTGAGATCAAATGAATGTTTCTGTGTCTCTCGTGATCACATGAATGTTTCTGGGTCTCTTTTGAGCACATGATTGTTTCTGGGTCTCTTTTGAGCACATGAATGTTTCTGGGTCTCTTTTGAGCTCATGAATGTTTCTGGTCTCTTTTGAGCACATGAATGTTTCTGGGTCTCTTTTGAGCACATGAATGTTTCTGGTTCTATTTTGATCCCATGATTGTATCTGTGTCTCTTTTGATCAAATGATTGTTTCTGTGTCTCTTTTCATCACATGGTTGTTTCTGTGTCTTTTTAGATCACATGATTGTTTCTGTGTCTCTTTTGATCACATGATTGTTCCTGTGTCTCTTTTGATCACATGATTGTTTCTGGTTCTCTTCTGATCACATGATTTTTTCCGGGTCTCTTTTGATCACATGATTATTTCTGTGTCTCTTTTGATCACATGATTGTTTCTGGGTCTCTTTTTGATCACATGATTGTTTCTGGGTATCTTTTGACCACATGATTATTTCTGGGTCTCTTTTGATCACATGATTGTTTCTCGATTTTTCCCGAAGAAGTTCTAGACTTCATGTTTGTCTGTGCACAACTTCTTTGACACAAACTTTTTGCTGCTTTTAGTTCTTAATTCTCGTTGCAGGATTTCAATGTCCTGGTAACTATCTTTCACGTTCAAATCTTAATTTGGCTACAAGTGGACGCGGCTGAGAAATGTTTCCTGTATCTACTTTTTTCTGTGGCACCCACTTCTCTGTCTTACTCTTCTTGTTGTATGAAATATCCTTCCTGCTAAAACATCTCAGTAATCATGAATCTATTTTTTTGTCTTATGCTATTATTATCTGGAAACAAACAATCTCTCTCTCTCTCTCTCTCTCATACACACTCTCTATCTGTCTCTCTCAATATAATTATAAATAAATAGTGGTACCTCGTTTTTCGAACTCATTCATATCGGAAAGCCGTTCGAGCTCTGAAATGTTTGAAGCTTGAATCATTTTTTTTTCATTAGACATGATGGAAAGTGCTGTAATCCGTACTGAGACTCTAAACAATGCTTATTTTGGTAAACTTAAACACCAAGTTTACATACGTTTAAGGTAAAGATAACGCAGTTGAGTGCTCTAATTTAAAAAAAAAAACAATAAAAAATAAATAAAAAACCAACAAATACATAAACACAATATAATGAAAATGAAAATTGCATTTATCGTAACTTAGTAAGGAAGACATTATGATTGATGGAGAGGAAGAGAAAGATAACTGTTTGAAAGAGGAGCGTCCACACGTATACCTCCTTCAATAATTGTGGTAAATCTCTTTTTCTCTCCAATTATTAATATCATAACTTTTCTCTTAGGCTTTGTTACTTCCAGACTCATTTTGGGCGTTTTAGTTAATACAATGGTTATATATAGCCAAAGACAACCAAAAATAAAGCAAAAAAAAAAAGCATTGATAAACACACAAGCGCAAAAAAAAAAAAATAGCACAAAAGAATTAATGAATGCATTTACACATGACATTTAAAATGTGCTCTTGCGCACGTGCTGTTCCATAGTAGACACATCGTTCGAACTCCGGAACAAAATTTACTCAAAGTTTAGCGTTCGAACTCTGAATGTTTCAAACTCATATATTTTTACAGCTATCCTACAACTTTCTATCCCCGCAATTGTTTATCCTTTCTGTGTTGATTTCCTACCAAAATATTTTTTTAAACTGTGTAGCATCATTTTTTATTTGTCTACGTCTCTCTTCTTATCTCTCTTCTTTTATACATTGTTTCTGTTGTCACAAAAAAAAAACCTCAATTATTCCCTCCTCACTAGATCGCTAAGGGAGATTCTCTTTTCCTCTTGATGTTGCTAGCAAGCTTCAGCCGCTTTCAGAACTGTTCATCATTTTTTGTTGTTGCAAACCTTAATATATATATAATCTTTACGTCATTTCTCATTTTTTTTTAGTCTGCCGAGGGGAATTACGGGACCGGATAATAAAGGCCGCTTGTCCTCAGCAGTTGCCACGAGGTGTTAAAATGTGAGTTTTTATTTCACCTCTGATGGAAAACACTTTTCAAACTACCGGCTTTCAACCTACCGACTTTAAACCTAACGGGTTTCAACCTACCGGCTTTCAAGCTTGCGTTCTCCAGGTTTGGAACATGTCATGTGATCGATTCGGTCACCCAATCTCCTAAACCTTTTAAAAGACCGAAACCAGATATATACGAGCAGTGTCCTTTTGTATTGTGTGAGAAAATAAGCGTTGACAACTTACTCTTCGTAACGCGCATGTCCGTGGGGTGATCAATTATTCTTGTTATTGGCTTTGGTAGTTATTGACGAAGTCAACGGCGGATGTATTTTTAGCCCAAAAAAGTCGATTTTGAATGTGCCCGCTGCTATTCGTGGACTATTTTCTATTGCGCACAAATACTGCGTTCGTGTTGAAGTATGGTTATGATGAATAGGTAATAGGACGGAAGGGAAGAATGAACAAAAATGAGTAATAAAAGCGCGGTATGACTCAAGGCAAGGCAATATAAAGAGGGGATGATGCATGTTCTATAAATCCAGAAAGTTAATAATGAGTGAAGAAGATAGAACAATAAAAAGTTGTACTACTTTGTTCCATTAATAATAATAGCAGTCTTCGCCTTCAAAATATAGTAAAGATGTTTAATGTTTGATAAAAAAAAAATCAACATAATAAGTGACATTGAATGTTCTAGATCAAGAAGGGCGAAAGTCAAGACACTCCACAGCAACTTGGCTGGAAGTTGTTCTTCATTCATCTTTGACAGCTGGTATCAGAAATTTTACAAAGTATTTTTTTGGTATTCCTCACAATTGTTTCTCTGGTGGTTGTACGAATTCTCCCCGAGAACACTGCAGCCACCTAAACATGTGTTTCTGTGCACATCCACTACCTGTAATGACGTCATATATAATGACGGGACTTAACTCTTTCAACTCTGAACTGATTGCTCTTTACAGGTCGTGTCTGACGCTCAGTGTCTGGAATGTTCTGATGGTGAGTTTGGTGTATTGTTATTGGTTGCATGTGTTTGGAAGATACTGGCACTGTAAGTCCACTAGATGAGTGGAGGGAGGGGAGAAGAGTGTAGAAACGGGATGACGAGATAGGTATCCATACATTTCGCTACCTCTCTCTCTTTTCCAACACATTAACACACTCTCATACACACAATAAGATGACTTTACTATGTTAGTCACGAAAAGCTTAATATAAATTTGTATTTCTCTTTTTACTAGAACATCTATCTTTCAATATCATTTGCTGAAGAATTTTATTTGAATGATATCAAACTTATCATCGTATTTATTAGAGATGAAAATTGCAAACGACATTCTAAAATCTGATTTCACAACAATACTTTAGAAAACTTCACTTTTAAGACATAAATGCGAGCTATATAGGAACAAATAAAAATGTGATCCGCTGAAATAATCTTGTCTGGAAAAATAATGAGATTGTATAAGAACACAGTTCGTTTTGGACTTTTCATTTTGTAAGTGTTCTTTGTTGAATGACTATTCATTTTGTAAGTGTTCTTTGTTGAATGACTATTCATTTTGTAAGTGTTCTTTGTTGTATGACTATTCATTTTGTAAGTGTTCTTTGTTGAATGACTATTCATTTCATCGATACCAAGGCTATCAATATAATATTCCGCGCAGTGTATTGCGTGTTGTTGCTGATATTGTCATTTCTTGGCTATGCAATGAGAAGGGAACAGCTGGAATATAGTGTGACACTTGGAAAACTGAGAGACGAAGAGATAGAGGGAAGCAAAGAGAAAAGATACCAGAGAGCTTAAGTGAATGGCTTGGCAGAAGGTCAACAACAGAAATGATAAATAGCTGTCGAGACTGAAAGTTGCGGAGAGACATGGTCTTCTACACCAGCAGGCATGGTACTTGATGATCTTGTTCATATTATCATCATTCTCTTTGATCGACTCCATCATCATGTGCCATACCGGTCGGATTAGGCGATCATATCATTCCACAATCTTCTATCTACAGTGCATCGTATCAGTTCTGTTGTTGACTGTTTTCCATATCATGGCACCAAGCTATCCAGTATTTTCTCTCTTTGTCGTCCGCGATCTCTCTTTCCTTTTATTTTGCCAGTTGTAACCAAGTGTTCCAACTTTCCTTTTCTCATGATGTGCCCGAAAAATGTTGATTGTTTCTTTCTGATGTTTTTTAGGAGTTGCCTTTTTGTGTTGGCCTCTTTGAGAACTTCCTCATTGGAAATCCCATCTTTGTGGCCTCTAATCGTCTTTTCGTTTGTTTGTCTACTATACTGTCCATGATTCGCTTCCATAGGTCAGAATTGGTTCTATATAACACCAATAAACTCTTTCTCATTTCTATTGACATAGATTTGTTGCATAAGATATTTTTCTGATCGACTCCACTAACGAGTTATATCGACAACATGGAGGTAAGTTATAAATGATTGGTCGAGGAAGCTGATGTTGTACTGAGCTTGGCTATTGAGATTGATCATTTCACACTATTGCTTGTATTTATTTCCCTCTCGTACTCTATGCAATGCCAGTAGCTGTCATGTCTTCTCACGACAGGATCAATGAATTAGTTGCATGGTAGTAGCACACTTTGAAACTGATGCTTTAACAGTTTAAGCCAAACAATTGTGGTCTGTATGAGCAATTCAAGCATTGGTGTTATCATTTAATGGCTACTTTGTTTTCTATGTGCGTTTTCGAGACAAATGGAGTGGGAAAAAATGATGTATGAAACGCCCTTTTTTATG
>JAVIAB010000106.1:70675572-70680572 GCA_032433765.1 Megaustenia siamemsis | reverse complement strand
CTACATAGTGCTTAATTGTGGGTGTTGTTCGTTATGTGTATTTGCAAACATGAATTTAATTGGTTACAATTAGTCTTGTCCTTCGGTCACCATTAGACCCCAGGACGTCTTAACTGCAGCTGGAATTGAATTCATCTTAATTTTAATCATTCCGAATCTGACGATTTCAAGAGGTTGATAATAATTACTGGCTGGACAAATAGTAATCCATCTCGTTTCCAGTACTCATCTTCCACCCGCAGCACATGTTCAAAACACTTCTTCCAGAACGGAATGTCTATTTTTGAGAGAGACTCGCGTGTCAGAACTTCAACATCACACATTTTAAACGTCCTGTTCTGTTCTGCAACTTGTCCTTTGACGTGAGCGCAGACAAGTTCGATTGGATTAAGGTGCGCATGATATGCAGGGAGTCGAAGAGAGGTGAGGCCGTATTTCTCAATGATTTTGTCAACATGGTACACCTTTTTCTTATTCGTATTCTTCACAAGTTGTAACAATTCGGGTTTTAAATATGTGTCGTCAAATTTGACATTTTCTTTCGAAAGCCATGTCCTAATTTGCTCTTTTGTATTTGATGCAGTAGGCACTTTGTCTTCCTCTGATACGACATTGTGGTGTGATGCATTATCCATGACTATGCATGAAGGTCTCTCCAGGATTGGTAAAAGATCGTTCTCCAACCAGTGCCTGAAAATGTTTCCATTCATGTCAGTATGGTAGTCCCTACCGTCGGTACTTTTTGATTGGAAAATACGTCCCGCATCATGGACAAGGCCGTTTTCAGTGCTTCCCGCATGCGTTAATATAATGCGCTGACCTTTGCTGCTCGGAATTGTTCTTTTGAGTTTGATATTTACTGACTGCCATTCTTTAGCATAGGTGTGGTGTGCGTTGACCCATGATTCGTTCAAATATCATACCGTTCACTCCGCCGCTCACGGATCTGTCTCAGGTATTTGCTTCGAGCAATGGCCAAGTGTGGTTTTTCACAAATAATATTTCTGCCCCCAACAGTTTTTCGGAAAGTGAAGCCGGCTCCTCGCACAATCTTCCATAGAGTACTTTTAGAAATGTTAATATTGCAGTCTGCATGCAATTTTAATTTCAAATTCCTGAGAGTAACAAGTGCATTATTATCAAACATTTTCAATATCTCACGTTTTATGACATCCAAGTCAAAGCTGTCGACTTTCCTTTTCCTTCCTTGATTGACATGAGTGCACTCTGAGTCTTGTTTAATCCAACGAGAAAATGACGATCTATTAAGACCAAGCGCGAGTTGCGTTCGTCTCTCTGGGTCATGAATATCACAATATAAATGCCCCATCTTGGATTCCCTAAGGAAGGCTGATATTGTAAAACAGTAACCTTTTGCATAATTATAAATTTGCATTTCAAACTCATTGTAATTTAGATATAAATGTTGGTATTTAAAGTCAACAAATTGTCTACTGAGTCTTCACAAAATTAATAAAGATACGCCTTCCCTTCGCTAATTAATGCCAAGGCCGTGGTGCGTCATGTCGTTCAATAACAATTCAGTTTTGTGCACGGGATTTTCCTGAAGTTAGTGTTTCTGCAATAGCCAAACTATTTTACGTGAACAACCGCACCAAATTAATGTATATATCCTAAAATGGTGTCAAATTCGAACAGGGTGAATTTAATATAGCCTAAAGAAGAAAACTTTTAAACTAGATCAAATTTCTCAGAGCAAAAAAATATTTCTATAACGTCATCAATATTCTAAGATTCCATGCAAAATTTGAAAGCAGAATAACAAACGGTTATCTCGCAAAACTAATTCAGGTGTGATTATGAATTTCTGAACGGACTATAGCACAAGTTATCTGAGCTAGAGTTCAAGGATGTGTCAGGAAATGGAAAGCTCATCTGGAAAAGTAGTTCCATTAATACTGACTATAGCGCATATGTTTATGCATCATATATGCCACTGCACCCTACAATAAACATACCCGACACTGTACCATACATACACCTACTCGACACTGTACCATACATATATCTCCTCAACACTGTACCCTACATACATTTCCCTGACACTGTACCCAAAAATACATCTACCTGACACTGTACTATTTTTACACATCCCCGACATTGTTTCCTACATACGCATCCTCGACATTGTTTCCTACATACGCATCCCCGACATTGTTTCCTACATACGCATCCCCGACATTGTTTCCTACATACGCATCCTCGACATTGTTTCCTACATACGCATCCTCGACATTGTTTCCTACATACGCATCCTCGACATTGTTTCCTACATACGCATCCTCGACATTGTTTCCTACATACGCATCCTCGACATTGTTTCCTACATACGCATCCTCGACATTGTTTCCTACATACACATCCTCGACATTGTAACTCCACTTTTACATCCTCGACGTTGTACAATATATACATCTACCACATAATGTACCCTACATACATCTACTTGAACTAATTCATTAATTAAAAATTTTAGCAATAAATAAAATGTAAAAATACTTAATTGGAAATCGAATCTGTGGCTCTGACTTGCAATCAACTAGGAATCAAATGTGACTACGAGTGAACCAAGCCACGTGATAAGAGTTGGTGGGGCAGGAGGGAAGATGGTGAAATTGAAAATATGTTGACCGCGGGTTTGAATGACGAGGCTGTAAAAGGGATGAGAAGAGGCGGGTACTGGCTAGATAAAAAACTGTATATCACAGAGTGTATACTCATAGTCATGAACAAACAGAAGAAGATGGTTGCACCAAGGGCTACCTCGTGGGATAACAGTGATTAAAGAAGACTACATGGCCCCAATGGTACTATATAAATAGGAGGATGGTATTGTAGTGTGCTCGAAAAAGGTAGTTAAATAGCAGATAGGGGGAAGCGGTAAAATGTAAGAAAGGTAGAACTCAAATACCAATGACGAAAGAGTAGAATATGGTGAAATAAGTACTTGTAATGATGATAATATTAGTCGATAAGGAGAGATCATAACTCCTATAGATGAATGGCAAAGTACATACACAAATATATATATATATTTTTTTTGCGTACGCCAGCTTTGACCTCTGACGAAGTCCATAGAAACTAGGAAGTGAATTTTGCGGGTTAATCCATTTTTCCCTGGCAGCCGTGTACACAGGGGTCCCTATACGCACGGGCAGATAACTCAGAGTTCGGAAGTACTCATATTTTTTTCCGTCGATGAGTAATTGACGTTGCAAGCCGGACCTCGCTGCTGAGACCAGGGGTGGTTGCCACAGAGAGAAATAATTTTTTTTTAAAATGCCAACTGGTGCAGCTGAGATTTGAACTCACAACTTCTCTGTCTCGAGGCCGGTGTTTTGACTCGAGACTAACCAGTCCCCAACATACACATATATAGTGTGTTGACGCTGAGTCTCACTTAGGGAAATTACGTCAGGATGCAAGAGGTCAAAGCAGGAAAAAGAAGTAAGGAAGGGAAGAATGAAGACGAGAGAGGGAGAAATCATACGGGAGATGGGGATATAAGGAGGAAAGAGAGGTGGGAAGTGGAGGAGAGAAGGGTAATTGTTACCCGTAAGAAAGGGATACATTAATTCCTCGTGGGGTGAGGCCTCACGCTACACGACACTGCACCTTACACACATCTACTCGACACTGTACCCCGCACACATATATCCTAAACTGTACCCTACACACATTTACCGACACTGTACCCTACACACATATACTCGACACTGTACCCTACACACATATACTTGACACTGTACCCTACACATATCTATCCTAAACTGTACCCTACACACATTTACCCGACACTGTACCCTACACACATCTATCTTAAACTGTACCCTACACACATTTACCCGACACTGTACCCTACACACATCTATCTTAAACCGTACCCTACACACATTTACCCGACACTGTACCCTACACACATCTATCTTAAACTGTACCCTACACACATTTACCCGACACTGTACCCTACACTGTACCCTACACACATCTATCCTAAACTGTACCCTACACACATTTACCCGACACTGTACCCTACACACATCTATCTTAAACTGTACCCTACACACATCTATCTTAAACTGTACCCTACACACATTTACCCGACACTGTACCCTACACACATCTATCCTAAACTGTACCCTACACACATTTACCCGACACTGTACCCTACACAAATCTACTCGACACTGTACCTTACACATATCTATCCTAAACTGTAACCTACACACATTTACCCGACACTGTACCCTACACATATCTATCCTAAACTGTAACCTACACACATTTACCCGACACTGTACCCTACACACATTTACCCGACACTGTACCCTACACACATTTACCCGACACTGTACCCTACACACATTTACTCGACACTGTACCCTACACATATCTATACTAAACTATACCCTACACACATTTACCCGACACTGTACCTTACATAAATCTACTCGATACTGTACCATACACAAATCTATCCTAAACTGTAACCTATACACATTTATCCGACACTGTACACCACACACACCTACCCGGCAATGCCCTACACACATCTACCCCACACTGTACCCTACTTACACCTACTCCACACTGTAGCCCACACACACACCTACCTGGCACTGTGTCCTGCAGAAACTACTTTAAACATTATAGAAACTCATACCATTTTAGATCTCATTGATATTTACATAAATCTAGGCTTATCGTAGATCCTCTCAATTAGAGCTTAATGAGATTTATACCTACTTCAGCGTAATCAAATCTGTACAATCTGAGATCCTGTTTCTGGAGTACATCACATCGGAATCTACTCAGATGACTGATGCCTCCTGTTATATAAAATTAAGCAAAATCATTTCACCAGCGAAAACAAGCCCCACTTTAAATCGTCTCTATTGTTGCGGGGAAGCGAGAGCTATGCGACATGACATTGTACCCTACATACACATACCCGACATTGTACCCTACATACACATACC
>JAVIAB010000106.1:70595572-70670572 GCA_032433765.1 Megaustenia siamemsis | reverse complement strand
TTTCTCAGTAGGTTCATTGTCCAGTTTAGTCAGCACTGAGACGTCATGGATGGCATCATGAAGTTCTTTCTCAGTAGGTTCATTGTCCAGTTTAGTCAGCACTGAGACGTTATGGATGGGATCATGAAGTTCTTTCTCAGTAGGTTCATTGTCCAGTTTAGTCAGCATTGAGTATTTTGGGACTAGCTGGTCCAGGAGTGGGCCCGCTGGTCCGTCCATAGAACATAGACCCGAGCAATGTCGATCTATCTCTCCAGCCGCCCAGTTTTGTCACTGACAGACTCACCGCTAGCACCCTCCTAGGGAGCAATTGCTGAGATGCCTGGGCCCAGAGCAATCCCAATGTTGTTGGACACAGTTCGGGAATCACCCACCCCAGTAGCCCTCCGGACCGTAGAGTACAGACTTGACCAGCACGCATTCGCATATCCCCTTGAATGCCCCTTCACCCCTGCTCTTGCCCGTTTGAATTTGCCCCTTGTGCTCCAGCATGGGTAGTTCTTCAAGGCCAGGAAAGCCTTCTTCTTCTCTTACAAGTGGCATGAGTTTCATCGAGTTTTCTTGAACACAATCCTTAGTGGAGTGTTGCCCTTTTCCAAAGGAAGCGATTGCACAGACAATGATAAACGATTTTAGCCGGTTCCATGAATCATCAATATTGTCCAGGTCTTCTGCTTTCTCCATGCATTTCTGGAAGGTATTCTTGAACAGGACTTGGTTGTCAGGTAATTTTGTTGCAGCTGTATTGATCCTAGGCCTGGATGGTTCTCTAGATTTGTAAAACCTTTTGGTGGTTGCCTTCACTTTGCTAATGTCTGTGTCACAGTCTGCACTATGGTATGTTCTATATAGACCAAACTCTGTTAATATTAAAACAGTGTGCCAAGCACACTGTTATATGGATCTGAAACCTGGACAACATACTCAAATCATGAAAAAAGACTAAATATCTTCCACATGCGATGTTGCCACAGAATAATGTACATCAAATGGCAGGACAAACTAACCAACTAACTGTCCTGCAACGTGCTAGGACCCTAACAATCATTTCGATGCTCAGAAGCCGAAGGTTAAGATGGCTGGGGCACGTCCAGCGAATGGAAGAAAACCACACTCCTAAGGAAATACAATATGGTGAACTAATACACGGAAAAACAGAGCGGCAGACCTAAATTATTATGTAGAGATATTTATAAATCATCTCTGAAAGACTTCTGTGAAAATGACTGGAAACCTCTGGCAAGAGATCTCACATAATGGAGAGCATGTATAAAAACTCTGACCTGTCTCCAGGTCTATTCTTTCAACTTTGATATCCACTTGTAGGTATTGATTGTTGATATAGGAGACCTAATATTAATGTTCCTCTAGTATGGGTACTACCATACTGGGCATAGTATGGGCAATATCAGCTTCCCCAATAAAACCTGAAAAACAAGAAAAACGTTGCAGCTTTACGCGTCATCAACGTGGGTATTACGTTTAATCGCTCGAGTTGACCTCGTGACATTAGATCGACATAAACTTCACCAGGTTTATCGATCGTTCCTGCCTCTATGTTCTCAAACATTAGATCTAGTTTTCGTTTCTGTTGACAGTAGATGTTCCACTTACGTTTTCTATCAGGTGCTCTCTTTGTTTCATATGCCATTTTTAAGAATGGTCTAATCATCACGAGTGGCTCCAAACACTTCAGCAGTAACCGTATAATAACTTGCACCTTAGCGCACTTGTCAAGAGTTTCCGCAAAACTCCAGAAGGCAATCTACAAACTGTGAGGTGCTAAAAGACATACGAGTGCCAAGATCCAAAATGTTGTCCCAAGAGAAATTCATTCATTCAGTGAATGCCGTCTCCGCATCGAAGCTTGGCTACCATGGAGCGCTATTCCTCTCTGTCTCTAGCGTTGATGGTGCAGATTGTCATAGGTTGACTTGTCCATCTTCTAATATTACTCGTTCATGTTAGTCTTGGTCTGCCTCTTTTGCCTTGTATTTTCTCTTCCAATATTACTTTTAGTAGGCTGTTGTGTCTTTAACATGCCCCCAAAAATTAATTTGTCTTGTTCTAATTGTGTTTAGTAGTTCTCTTTTCATTTTTAGTTGTTCTAAAACTTCAGCGTTTGTTTTCTTTCCTTTCCATTCAATTCTACCTATTCTTCTATAAATCCACATTTCAATGGCTTCAATTTTCTTTCCAAGAGAAAAGCATACAACAATATGACCGACCTCGTCTTGATAACTCTATTTGGCCGTCTAGTCTTCCAAATCTAGAACGTTGAAGGCAAAACAAACTTTCACCACAAGCTGTTTATCAGTGGTATTTTAGTTGTCATGTTCAGTCGATCCTTCAGAAATCTAACATGTGTATTATTCTTCTATAGTATACTAGAACGTGCAACACAAATTACAAAATGGCAGTACAGATTTATTGGGCATGTGTTATGAAGAAGCGAGTTGAAATACTCGTCGAGAGGATAAGTCAAAAGTAGGACAAATAAAAACGAACAAAAGGAAAAGATAGATGCAAAAGATCAACAATGAAACTGTTTTATAGCGCACATGATGATGATTTCTGGAGAGACATGGTATCCAACGCCTCATACATGGATCGTGATTGAGTGAATTCTAAAGTGAATTGAAAGACGTTATGAATACTCAGGTGACTAAAAGAAGTTATTTGTTAATAAGGTAAATGTTATTAAAATATTATTTAATACTTCTTTCAATTCACTTTAGAATTCACTCAATCACGATCCATGTATGAGCGTTAGATACCATGTCTCTCCAGAAATCATCATCATGTGCGCTGTACAACAGTTTCATTGTTGATCTTTTGCATCTATCTTTCCCTTTTGTTCGTTTTATTTCTCGCCAAAATATGTCACAATTGCCAATCATTAAATCTTTAACTTTTGTCAGCATTAATCTACAAACATGTCATTAATAAGTACAGTCATTAATTAGAATTAACTTAGAAAATGCATATTTTGTGAAATGACACAAGTTGGACGTATTTCTGTAAATATGAACGTTAACAATGTGTTAACTGTAACGTCCTGGACACATTCACAAATAAATACTGTAACATTCCCATGGGTTATCACTTTGAGATTAAAGTAAGCAGATGTGTCTAGTGTGCACGTTTAACGCAGAACATATAACTTCTTCTACCTAGGATGCGCTCTTTAATGTGTCTTTAAATAGCGACTAGAGAGATCATCGTCATCATCATCATCATATCATCATCATTATCATCATTATCATTATCAGATCACATGTCCTTTGCAGAACGTTGCATTCACCACAGCCCATCTGAAAGAATATTTTTCTCCAGCCAGATCTCCCACTTCTTCTTTTGTCATGTTCAAGGTCTCCTTGATGTTTTGAAACCACCTTCTTCTTGGTCTGCCCCTAATGCGTCGCCCAGAAACCATTCCTTCCAATATTGTTCTTTCCATTTTGCTGTGTCTTTTGACGTGGCCATAGTATTTTAATTTCCTCTGTAGAATGGTGTTTATAAGTCATTTATTTACTGTTGAAATCTTTCAGTATTTTTTCGTTGCTCTTTTTCATATCCAAGGCATCTGAAGGATTTTTTTTCTGTAGCATTTTCTTTCGAATGAGTCGATTTTTTCTTAATTGTTTCCGACATTGTCCATGATTCAGAACCGTATGTTGTAATCGGTAAGATAAATGTCCTCAGTATTTTAAATTTTACTGCCTTGCTGCTATTGAGCTGCATTGTGATTTATTCTTTATGGTTGTTTTGACTTTTCGACAGTCTACAATAAGTAGTTTGCCGTTGCTTTCTTATTGTTTCTAGCCACTCATCACCTTAGGTCCCTGCTGTCCCTTGAGCCCGATACTAGGCCGTTCCAGGTCCTGCCTTCAAGACCGTTGTCGACAGAGTCGATCCTCGCCATTGACTAGGGAGAACTCGGTTACAATAAATTCTCTCAAAATCAGACGGAAGCAGTGCAGATATGGCAGTCTGGTTGTCATCTGAAGAACACATTTTTTAAATTTTAAAATGAATGAAGAAGATGAATTAAAATAAAACAAAAAAGCAGGAATATAAGGGAAAATTGAAAGTTGGTAATCTGTTGTAATTCTATAAGACAAATACAATTATACAGAAAACGACATTGCAGATATAGTCAATACTTCAGGGGAACGAAAGATAGAAACATACATTACAAATAAAATAAATACTAGAAAATAACCTTTTAATGATTTTTTTATTAAGCCATTTAAACACACGACAACCTCAGATATTAACAGTTGTGATTGTACTGTCATCCTGAGCACTGTTCTAATAGCTGATGGCAACCGTGCACAGAGACATGTCATCCTTGCAGATAATTGGAATAAATAGATCATTGTTTAAAACTGTTAAAACTATTTGCGTAATTTGTAACGGGTAATATTATTGCCAGTCTTAAGTATCAGAACTAAGTTGTGATTTTTTTTTACTCTTGTTATGTAAAGGGAGGTATGTGTTTGTCTTGCAGGTCTGTGCAGCTGTAGGGTGGGTTTTATTGCACGTCTCATTAAGATAGCCGGCATTTTTCACTGATAGGAAATCAATAGATGATGTCAACAGAGTAATTAAGTAGCTTAGGAAATGTAATATTTTCTCGGAGCTTTCAGAAATCGTTTTGGCAGCTATGAAACAGGCTGATAAATTGCATACGAATGATATTTTGTTTATTGTTACTATTAATTAAACGACATATGGTCTATTTAGAAAAACCTGACGTAAATATAACAGTGAGCCAGATAGGATGAGTTGGAAATATAAAAGAAGGCTATGCCGTTGTAGGATGTTCTACCTACTACGTTCTCACAACAACATGTCCCTTATATCGTTTAAATGATCTCACTTCTACCTTTACCTTTCCTATTTTCCTGGATTGTCATAGATTCCTCCCCATCAACCCATTTCTATTATTATCCAAGAACACTTCGTCATCGGAATTGAAGTTAAAAATAAAATATTTATTTAAAAAAAAACAGGTGCAAAACATGTATATTTCCTATTACTTTTTTGTGCTTTGACCAACTTGAAAAAGAAACATTATTTAATAATTTCCAGTCTCCCCTGAAATCAAAATTAAGGATAAAATGGTGAAAGGTGAAGGAGCAGACAGAAAACGGAAAATTAGTGAAGTAGCAGAAACAGTAATCGGTAGATCAATGAAATAGGAAACACAGAAAGCGGTAGATCAGTGAAATAACAGATATCACAAAGAGCAACGACAGACACACAATGAACGAGATATTGTCTAAACAAAAAAAAAACATTAATTTTCCCTCGACAATAACAGTAAAGTATAGAGAGGAAAGTGGCTAAATAACTGTGCATGAATTCTTTCTTCATTTAGCGTTGAGTATTCCCATTTCTGAGAAGAATATTGAGTTTCCTGTGCAGCCAAAAGGACCAACAAGGAATTCTCAACGAGGCCAACACCAAAAGGAAGCTCCTAAAAACAACAGAAAGAAACAATCAACATTTTTCGGTCACATCATGAAGAAAGGAAAGTTGGAATATTTAGTTACAACTGGCAAAATACAAGGAAAGAGAGATCGCTAACGACAAAGAGAGACGATACTAGATAGCCTAGTGACGAGGCAAGGAAAACAGTTCGCAATTGATATGATGCGCTAAGGACTGAAAACTGTGGAAGGCGATGCATGCCTACGACAGCCTGTGTGACACATGATGATGATGATTCCAATTTCTCGCACTGACTTGTAATAATTATTTAAATTAAAAAATATTTTTTTCAAGATTTCCAATAATTTGTTAATTCCTGATTTCATTGAGATCTCTGTGTCTTTTGGGAAAAATAATGATTCATTTCGTCTTGTTTTATTGTTTCTTCTTTTATACAACCGTGTGACCAGCTTAAAACCGCTTCGCCACACTCAGCCACTCACGTTGAAAGAATTGAAACTGCACAAAACTCCTTTAATTTTACTTTTATCCACGAAAGTTGTCATGTTTACTTTTATAAAAGATGTTAGAAGTAAGCAGCAGACTGTGTTTAGCATTTTCATTTCTTTGCCGCGTGGGTGCTTGTGTGTAGCGGGTCGTTGATAAGTTGCTAATTCTGTGTCTGCACCCTCGTTGATAACTCCTCGTCTGTGAAAGATAACATTCATGTATTAGACTATACTGCTCTTCGTACTTTCTTAGATTCTTTCTTTTCTTTCGTCAGAGTTCATAATTCCTTCTTTTTTCTTTATAGTTTCTCTAACTACTTGTATAACAATTAAAATAAAAAGCCAAGGAAAGCATCACAGAACAAATGTGTATCAAAGTTGGATGTACTGGGCCACTGCCGCTATTAAGTGTACGAAGAAGGAGGAGAAGATCCTATCCGTTAGAAGAATTTTTTTGTTCATCGGTATAGCTAACTGCACATTTTTTTCATTAATTTTTATTTTCAGACACTCGTTTTTGTAATCGGCGACAATGTCCATTACCCCTTCCCTCTCTTGAATGACTCCACAGGTTGATATCAGCACTATATCAGAAACACAGGATTGAGTCAATGCATCCGCTGGTGTCCTTCCATTTCTCTCTAGAATATATCTTTATCAAATACTACTTCAATTAACACCAGAATTAACTGTTTCTTTCTCGCTCTCCGTTTGTCTCTTACTCGTTCTATTTCTGTCTATCAGCCATTCTTTTCCTTTTCGTTTCCTGTTATTTCTGACATTCAGACATTCTCTCTCTCTTTATTTCCGTTTCCTTATGTGTACGTCTATCAGCAACTTTGTCTCTACCTCTTTTCTATCTCTTCTCTCTTTCATCGAAAACATTGGCACTTACCACATCAACACTGATCCGACTTCTATCCTCCACCAATTCTTACATCCCACACGCTTTCTCAAATATCAAACCTTTTATTTCTTCTATTCGTCCCCATTTTTCAACCCTCAAATAAAAAAAATCCCGGCAAATGGAGACTGCTTGAACGAGTAACTCTATCCACCCAAGCGAGTTAATCCATCATCATCTATGAGCGGGCAGACGTATTGCGTGGTAAATATAATACCATTAACTTATTGGGGAAAGAGAGACTGAACGGGGAGAAAATCAACATACATTAACAGCAGGGGCAATGTTTAACAAATGGATAATCACTGAGAGATTACAAAAATAGATGGAAATAAAAGGGAAGACAGTTGTAAGGGCGCTAAATAAAAACATTTGTTTAAATGATGGCGTCAAGCAGTATTCATGTTTATCGTTCTCCTCTGTCAGCGTTCAGACAACAAATAACAAATAGTTTGGATAATCTGTGTGGTTCTCTGTGGATTTTGTACACCGTCGTTCGTATTTTTGTGTGGTTCTCTGTGGATTTTGTACACCGTCACTCCTATTTTTGTGTGGTTTTCTGTGCATTTTGTACACCGTCACTCGTAATTGTGTGTGTTTCTCAGTGGATTTTGTACACCGTCGCTGTATTTTTGTGTGATCCTCTGTGAATTGTGTACACCGCCGCTCGTATTTTTGTGTGATTCACTGTGGATTTTGTACACCGTCGCACGTATTTTTGTGTGATTCACTGTTGATTTTGTACACCGTTACACGTATTTTGTGTGGTTCTCTGTGGATTTTGTACACCGTCACACGTATTTCTGTGTGGTTCTCTGTGGATTTTGTACACAGTCACACGTATTTTTGTATGGTTCTCTGTGGATTTTGTACACCGTCGCACGTAATTTTGTGTGGTTCTCTGTGGATTTTGTACACAGTCGCACGTATTTTTGTGTGGTTCTCTGTGGATTTTGTACACCGTCAACGTATTTTTGTGTGGTTCTCTCTGGATTTTGTACACCGTCGCACGCATTTTTGTGTGGTTCTCTGTGGATTTTGTACACCGTCGCACGCATTTTTGTGTGGTTCTCTGTGGATTTTGTACACCGTCACACGTATTTTTGTGTGGTTCTCTGTGGATTTTGTACACCGTCGTTCGTATTTGTGTGTGGTTCTCTGTGAATTGTGTACACCATCTTAAGTATTTTTGTGTGGTTCTCTGTGGATTTTGTACACCGTCGTTCGTATTTGTGTGTGGTTCTCTGTGAATTGTGTACACCACCGTACGTATTTTTGTGTGGTTCTCTAAGGCTTTTGTACACCGCCACTCATGTTTTTGTATGGTTCTCAGTGGATTTTGTACACTGTCGTTTGTATTTTTATGTGGTTCTCTGTGGATTTTGTACACCGTCACTCATATTTGTGTGTGGTTCTCTGTGCATTTTGTACACCGTCACTTGTATTTTTGTGTGGTTCTCTGTGCATTTTGTACACTGTCGCTCGAATTTTGTGTGTTTCTCTGTAGGTTTTTTACACCGTCGCTCTAATTTTGTGTGTTTCTCTGTAGATTTTGTAACCGTCGCTCGAATTTTGTGTGTTTCTCTTTAGATTTTGTACACCGTCGCTCGAATTTTTTGTGTTTCTCTGTAGATTGTGTGCACCGTCGCTCGAATTTTTTGTGTTTCTCTGTAGATTTTGTACACCGTCGCTCGAATTTTTTGTGTTTCTCTTTAGATTTTGTACACCGTCGCTCGAATTTTTTGTGTTTCTCTTTAGATTTTGTACACCGTCGCTCGAATTTTTTGTGTTTCTCTTTAGATTTTGTACACCGTCGCTCGAATTTTTTGTGTTTCTCTGTAGATTTTGTGCACCGTCGCTCGAATTTTTTGTGTTTCTCTGTAGATTTTGTAACCGTCGCTCGAAATTTTTGTGAAAGTAAAGTAGCACGGGCGTAATACTGACCACATTACCCCAAAAATCATGTGCTGAAGGTCTGTAAAATATAGTGTCACTAACACCATATTTCCCTATACTCCACTTGGCGTGACGGGGGTACTTTACTTTACTTACTATTTTCGTGATCTGACATGATATTTTTTTTATGTTGAAGTCAATATTGTTGTAGGACCGATAAAGCATGTTCCTGATGTTGCTAGTTGTTATGTTAAAATCTATATTGCTGAACTGATTATGTATTTTCATTGTCAGCGAACACATGCCTGACCTATTCCAAATGATCTTTTCCTGATTGTTCTTGTTTATTAGACCAACATCACTGTATATAGTGCCCATTAGCACTCAGATTTCTTGTCTTGACATATAAATATTTCAACACAGTACACGAACTCCGTAACACCAGTCAGTTATTATGGGGAAATTAAGAAAGCTCGTTATTATAAGTATTAATCATCATGAAGAACCGGGCCTGCTGGTGTAGATGATCATGTCTGTCCACAATTTTCGATCTCGGCAGCTATTTATCATTTCTGTTGTTGACCTTCTGCCAATCTATTCTCTTATGTTGTCTGATATTTTTTCTCTTTGCTTTCCTCTATCTCTTCGTCCCTCAATTTTCCCAGTTGTTACAATATATTCCAGCTGTTCTCTTCTCATTACATGGCCAAAAAATTATGATTGTTTCTTCCTAAATTTAGGAAATTAACTCTCTTTTTGCTTTGGCCTCTTTCAGAACGTTTTCATTAGAAATTAACTCTCTTTTTGCTTTGGCCTCTTTCAGAACGTTTTCATTACTCTTCTTAGATGTACATGGTATTCTCAACATTCTTCTGTAAAACCACTTGTGTACAGACTCTAGTGATTTTCTTGTCTGTTATCCTATTGTCCATGATTCACATCCATATGTTATGACTGACTCTACATAACATCTAAGAACTCTTTTTCTTGTTTCGATTGTCAAAAATGGATTGCATAGTATCTTCCTCATTTTTTTGAAAGCTGATTTTGCTGAGCAATTCTGCATCTCACCTCTTTTGGACACATCTTCCGTCTGAGGTTAACAAAGTTCCCAAATATTTAAATTTATTTACCTCCTTTAATATTGTTCCACTTGTCTTTATTTTGCACTGAGGTGAGTATTAATAATAGTAGACATTTTATAGAATTCGACAATTAGCAGGATCCGCGACGTATATCACAATATTTTCGATTGTCATTTGCCAGTTGTTTTTTTAGTTAGTTAATTGTAACAAATAATATTTTATTTCTAAAGAAAGCTTCCTGTCTTGACTTTATGCGGACAGTGAGTTATTGGTTAAAATAAGAGACACCAACAGAAACGGAACAATTAACAGAGAAGATTCAACAAGACTTAAAAACTAATAAACAAGACTTCCAAGACATTGCAGTTACTCGTCACACATGGAGTGTATAATTGATGTCCAAAGTGTCATCTTCGTTCTGAGAGAAACAGACCATGTTTTATTATCCGCCTCCGATCGTGCTAGCACTCAATGTCATATTCACAAGGTGAGTGGTTAATGGGGAAAGAAACTGATTACTACGATTTGAATCGAGTGCATGTTAACTTTTTGACGGAAAATGTAACTCTTTCAGTACGAAAGGTTTTTATCAATGCAACGGAAAAGATTTCAGATACAAAATTTCATGGTTTTAAATAGTAATATACATGTTTATATTTATCTAAGACATGACATATTGCATATGAATATTTAGATAGTTGAGCAAAGTATTAGATTTCACCAGTACCAAGATGATACAAGACATGTACAAGAATACGGTATGATGAAGGTTCACATCAAACGAATTCAGAGTGACGCACCATGCGGCGAAACGTATGCGGCCGAAATAAGCATGGCGCACAATCTGGCGAAACGTACCTGTTTCGAAAGAGTTAACACCCACGCAACAGCGAAAACAGAAGTTTTTTGTGCTTAAAGCTGCTTTCGTTTATTAAGTTTGAATTTTGAAGATAATAGTCTATTATCAACATGATAAAGGGTGCCTAACCCGCTACAAAAATATGCTCTTGTTTGTGTTTGTTTCAACAGTTTTAAATGTCAATGGTGCAGTGAAAGAAGCCAAACTATGAAGATAATCAGTGGATTTGAATAATTGCCTCGAATGACGATGGGCTAAGGTTTTGTGTAGAAATTTATACACCAGGACTGATGTGTACATCACGTGGCGACTGCCCTGAGCATGGTAGATTTATTCCATAGGAAGTAAAAAAAAAGACAATAATTGTAATCTGATTTCTGTTGACTCTTTGATCTTTGAGAGTTATCATCAATGCAATTGTCTAGTCTAAAAGGTATGGGGGATTGCTGATGTTCCTACAGCAATCTCGGGTCTGGTGGTCATTCAACAAACTCAGGTCTGATGTTCATTCAATGGATTCGTGTTTGATGTTTATTCAGCAAATCAGATTGATTGTCATGTAACAAATTCAATCTGGATGCTTACACAAGTGAAAATTGATGTTCATACAACAAAGTGGGTGGCAATGTCTAAATTGATTTTAATAAGTGACGCCTCTATAGTTAATAGAGATTTTTAAAAAAAAGCAATTGTAGTCTATGTGGAAAGTACAGAGTAGTCCAGAACAACATATTAATGTTTTGTAAAGTACAACATATTAATGTTTTGTAAAGTACAACATATTAATCTTTTGTAAAGTACAACATATTAATGTTTACTCCAAAAGTTTTCTCATAAACTTGCCATTGACATTGAGAAACCGTTTGCACAAGTGAATGGTTTTAAGTAAACATATGGTTATGGTCATGGAAGGCCCCGGTATCACTGCAAACGAATTAAAATCCATAATTGTTCAACCGCCCGTGTTAGTGGAATCATCCGAATTAACATCTCATCTCATTGAAGGATCCAAACAAGGAAAGGCAGCTGTAGCCCCAATCATAGCAGTCCCAACACACACCAAAAGACATAAGGCGAAACCGCACTGAAAGTGAAAAAGCCAGCTGTTCCCCGTCATACGATACCATCATTCATCGTAAGCAATCAGAATATCGAAAGACGATCCGGATGAAAAACGTAGTTCATAGTGTGTCCAGAACACTAAACTCAGTAGCTCCGGCAGCAAGCTGGACCTAGAATATGAGGAAACTGCAACGAACACTTTTCAAACTGAGCCTCAATTGGTCCCTGCCACTTATCCGCCATATTGACCGGAAGTACCATCATCGTCTTTAAGTATGATAGCTCCTGATATTAGTGATCATCTCTCCATAACCTAATCAGTTTGTTTTTAAGAAATCGGGTCTGCTATTGAAATTCTTACCTGATCATTCTCCTAAACTGTCTTTTTCCTCTCGACTTTCCTTTGTCTCGTCTTCCGTAAACTCTTTCACTTCACTGAATATATATTCCAGCTTTTTACTTTCGAATCGCATGGCCAAATATAACGATACTTGCCGTTTTAATAAAGCGCATTGTTCTTGCCTTAACATCTTATTAAAAAAATTAATTACTCTTCCACTGCTCATGGTATTCTCATGAATTATCAGCAGAAACTACATTTCTAAGGCTTCACTAATATTATTGTCTTTTATCATATTGTTTGGTAATTCACCTTCATAACACTGAATAAACATAAGTCTCTTATAACTTCACACAAAGAAGGGGTTATGTACTATATCTTTTACTCTCTGCTTTCTATGCTTAAGCTGTTGCGTGCCACCACTGCTGGACATTTCATTAGCCATTATCGTTTCAAGGTGTTTGAATTCATTTGCCTGTATTGATAACGCGCCATTACCCTCTGTTGTGCTTTAGAGGGAGCATTTTTATTTGTTAGGGTCATTACTTCTGTTCTTAGACTCCGGAAATACAGAGTGATGTTGTTAGTTGTCTGAGCTGCACAGTGCCCTCCTTATATATATATAGAGTGTTTCTTCTTCATTTTTCATCAAATGTATTCTTATTTATATTATCATTATAATATTTCTTCACTTTTTTCCTACTATTTCTTCCTCTTATGTATTCTTATTATATATTTCCTTCTTCTGCTGACTCTACATATTTACTCTTCTTTTCCTTATTATTTTTTTTTCTTCTTCCTAATATTTCTTCTTCTTTTGCTTATGTATATTTACTCTTTTTTTTTTACACTTTTTTTCTTCCTCTTATTTTACTTCTTCTTCTCATTCTTAAGATTTCTCTTTCCTCTCCTTCTTTTTCATCTTCTTCTGCATTTTTACTTTTCTTCTCATATTTCTTCATATTTCTACAACTTTTCCATACGTCTCGTTCACAAACTAGTGGGTTTTGTTGCACTATGATTGCCAACGAGTGAACATATTAAAATACTTAAACATTTAACATATCTGGCTTCTAAACAACATCTTACAGAGGAGATTACCAGACTACGACCACATTAAAAGACACAGTAGACTTGAAAGAAAATCAACGGAAAGAATGGTCCTAGGAAGACGAAACAGAGGCAGACCAAGAAGACGACACCAAGGAAACCTTGAATTTGAGAACAGAAGAAGTGGAAGATTTCACTAGAGACGAAGCGTCTTTCAGACGGGTTGTGATAAGTGCTTCGTTCTGCAAAAGATACGCAATCCAATGATGATATTTGCAACATATGGTCAGTGTATTAATCTTTAGCATCGTTTCCCAATATTTGTGCTTTTTTCTGCCCTCTCGTCGATGACAGCAGTTATTTACAGATATCTCTTATTGAAGACTATCTTATATTGCTGACTAGTCAATTCTTCCCCCGAGTTGTTTCCCTTTCATATTTTATATGCTGGATTATCAGCCAGGACTAACACTCTCCAGTCGACCCATCTGTAGAATAATTTATGTATTTGACTCACTGAGTTGTGAAAGGCATTAGCAGTGACCCCCCCCCCCTCCCCCGATCTCCATGTGGCGTACACAAGTTGAGGGGAGAAAAAGAATAGATTCACTGTTACCTGCCATGCATGTCGCAAGATGCGAATTAGGAGGTTTTTAATTGTCGCCTGTGTAGTCGAGTAGGATGTGCACGAAGCGTCCTTGTAAACGGATATTTACTGATGTGCTTGGGGAAATACTGTAACATGTGTTGGGGCGGATTTATGGAATTTATGACTGCAGTAAAACTCGATTTATTGATGGAATAAAATGGAGTAAAAATAGAGACAAGGAACACTAGCTCTCAGCTTATATGCCCAGACATTTTTGTTTGATACTTCAATCCCCATATCATTATATTTTACGGGACACGATTCATATATAAAAAAGACACCCACTGCGTCTAAAGCGTCTAATGATTTATATGAGTAATACAGTGAAAATGTATGGGCGATATGGTAAGTATTACTTTATCTTCTTTCTTTTATCCTGTTCTGCTTTTTGCGCGTAGGCGTCTCATGCTTGAGTCAATGATGTGTTTTCTATCAAGGACACTTTCTGTGGCTTCGTGCATAGTGATATTGTATTGTTTTATTGTGTCGCAAATTTCCTCAATCTATCTTCATCTTGGTTTACATCTATATCTTGGTTGATAACTCACTAGTGATAACTCACTGGTGATAACTCACTGGTGATAACTCACTGGTAAATATATTAAGAAGAACTATATCAGAAACTAGTAGGTCTGAATAGTTTTTTGTTCTCCATAACGGGAATGGAACTGAGCGCACACACGAACAGTAGACGATGGGCACCACTAACCACCTTAGGTACAAAGTGTCGAAAAAGGGTAGAAGCTGAAAAAGATCTGTGACTCCATGCTGACTTCGACAACCTACGTCAGGGTCAGTGATATCACATTTATCGATATCCTGCTCCATCTGTCCGCGGTGGCTTTGGAAACAGTTGTAACAAAGAGAGAATGCAAAACAGGGACAGAATAAATATAGTGTTGACATCGGATGAATTGGTCGAAAAAAGCAGGAGGCTTAGCATGATGCGATCACGAAACAACGTCATTGCGCCCTCTTAATCAAATTTTAAGGGCAGAAGAAGAAAATAAGTAAACGTCGAACGAACAAGAACGAAGATGACTAACCATTTCTCTACAGCGTTTTCTCTTTACCTTTCCCCAGTTCTTGACAGCAAACACCGATGACCGGTCTCATAAATCACTATTATCAAAACAAACAACGATAACCATCGGTACACATCACAGATACCACCAGGGATCGATGCAAACAAATCGAGAAATGAAATCATGTATCATGCAATTATAGCTCCAATAACATACCCAGAAATCAAAATAAATCACGCCAGTTAACTCTCATTGATTGTTGAAAATCTTGAACTGATGTGGGGGTTTGTCCACAGCCGAAACAAGAATGGAGCAGCATAGTCGTACATTGATATAATGACAAACATCTCAAACACGATTTCACAAATATTTGTAAAATTAAGATAATTCTTCTGCCTCTCAGCTCCCTGTGGAGCATAGGTCTTCAACAAACACTTTCCAAGTCGTTCTGTTTTTTGCCATTCTTTTAAGATCATTCCATGTCTTCCTCATCATCTTCATCTCTGCTTCTATCTGTCTTCTCCAAGAATTCTTTGGTCTTCCTCTTTATCTTTTCCAAAAAAGGGTCTGTTGTGTAATACTTTCAGTTGGCTTCCACAGTGTGTGTCCTATCCAGCACCATCGTCTTCACTGTATCTCTTTATCTACTGGTATTTGACTGGTACATTTCCATAATTCTATGTTATTGATTTTATCCTGCCATTTCCATCCTTTTATTTTGCGCAAGAATCCAATAATGAAAGTCTGTATCTTCATGATTGTCAATTGTGGTGTTCTCCATGTTTCACAGCCATATAATAGGACTGACTTAACATTGGAGTTGAAATTTTTTTTTTTTTTTTATTTAATGTAATTTCTGTGGACTTTCATATGTTACCCAGTGCAACAAAAGCTCCTCTTACTTTTAATATCCTTATTTTGGTATAATTTTCTGTTCTCCTCTCTTTATCTACATTACTACCCTGATATATTTAAGATTGTACGTCTAGTAGAGGTATTTCTCCGAATTTTATTTTGTTATTGCCAAATGCATTAATCCTCATAATGTTGGTCTTATCTCTATTAATTTTCAGCCCTAGCAGTTGTGATCTTTCATCAAGTATGCTCATTTTATCCTGCATCTGTTGATGGCTGTGTGATAAGAGAGCTATGTCATTAGCAAAGTCTAAATCATCAAGTTGCTTGGTCAGTGACCACTGGATCCCATTTCTGTTGTTTTGAGCTATTTTCATAATCCAATCTATGGCTAGTAGAAAGAGAAATGGAGACAGAAGGTGTCCATTTCTGCATATTTTAATCAAACGCCACCAGTATTGCTACATATTTTAATCAAACGCCACCAGTATTGCTACATATTTTAATCAAACGCCACCAGTATTGCTACATATTTTAATCAAACGCCACCAGTATTGCTACATATTTTAATCAAACGCCACCAGTATTGCTACATAATTTAATGAAACGCCACCAGTATTGCTACATATTTTAATCAAACGCCACCAGTATTGCTACTTATTTTAATCAAACACCACCAGTATTGCTACATAATTTAATGAAACGCCACCAGTATTGCTACATATTTACATATTTTTAATCAAACGCCACCAGTATTGCTACATATTTACATATTTTTAATCGAACGCCGCCAGTATTGCTACATATTTTTAATCAAACGCCACCAGTATTGCTACATATTTTTAATAAAACGCCACCAGTATTGCTACATATTTTTAATCAAACGCCACCAGTATTGCTACATAATTTAATCAAACGCCACCAGTATTGCTACATATTTTTAATCAAACGCCACCAGTATTGCTACATAATTTAATGAAACGGCCCCCCCCCCCGGAATTGTTTCAAATTTTAAACAAACGCCACCAATATTGCTACATAATTTATTTGAAAGCCACCAGTATTGCTACATATTTTATTCAAACGCTACCAGTATTGCTACATTTTATGAATCAAAAGCCATTTGTATTGCTACCTATTTTAATCAAAAGCCACCAATATTACTACATATTTTATTTTAAACCACCAGTATTGCTACATGTTATAATTAAACAACCACCAGGATAGTTTCATATTTTCATTGAAAGCTACAATTTTATTACTTATTTTATTTGAAAGCCACGTGTATTGCAACATATTTTAATTGAAAATCACCAGTATTGCTACATAATCAAAAGCCACCAGTATAGTTACATATTATAATTGAATGTTGTCCGTTTGTATACGTTTGTATACCAAACTTCAATTAATAATATATCACATAAAAAGGACCAAAAATGTAAATAGGAATACACATAAACACAAAGTGTTGAGTCGTGGAGAGAGTAGATACAATGAAAGACAACAACTATGATGTTTCATTTTTGCGAACAAGATAAGACTAAAAAGTGAACCATTGTTTCGACTGAAAAGTCTTCATCTGGGACGAAGACAATTAACACGGAAAATACATTTTAAAAAATCAAAAGTAATCTGAAGAGTGATCAGAATTATCTAACCCCAACATGAAAGTGCACACAAAATGAGACGTCACATTGCAAAAATAGTCGAAAGAGAGCGGTTCTAAAACCGTGCAACGAAAAGGCGCCTAAAACGTTCAAAGAAAATTTAAGGAAATAAGAATTAAAGTATAATTAAGTTAAACTAAGTGTGTTTAACCCTTTTTGTTCTTGTAATTTAAGGCTACAGATCTGACCTGGAGGAGACTACAAGCATAGACATGAAAAGGAAGCTGTATTTTGAGAAAGACAAAACACCTGCATGCAGAAATAAAAACAATTCCTAAAACTAAAACATGAGCTCATTTTTAACAACCGGAACAAGCCAGGGCAGTAGTTGTTAAACTATGCTCCGCGAAGCCTAAGTCCCCCTGCTATGGGTTCCGCGGACATTATTACCATCATCATCAAGAGCCATGCCCGGCGAAGGTGATGTTTCTCCACAAACCTCTATTCACAGTGCAATTCATCAACTTCGCCGCTGTTCTACAACGTTGTGGCTGTCTAATACTATATCTCTATGTCTTGTTCTCAAAAGGATGCCACAGACAACAATCAAAGATAACTGGTGCCAGATAGTCTGGCTTAGAACTTTCTCTCGCTAAACGATTTGGTAGAGTGGTATTCGAGTCGCACCAGTGAAAAATATTAATTTGATCGTTCGTTTTACGCAAGTCATTTGCATTTAAATCTTTCCTGCGTTCCGTTTTCTAGCTACAATGGGTACATTTTTAAAGTTGGAATATAAAACGGACCAACACTGACGAATCATGCAGTTCAAAAGACGAATTGAGGCGGGGTAAAAAGTGTAAGTATCACGATAGTGACTTGGATTTCAGATTTACAAGCCACTGTTGTAGAAAATAAGGAGAATCCACAAAGTGAGAGAGAGCTAGACACGATGTCTCATTACCCATAGACCAAGTAAAAAAGCAAAGAGCCCCATCACGTCAAATGATGTATAGAGAATATGGTGTTAATGACCATAATTTTTACAGACCTTCAACACATGATTTTTGGGTAATGTGGATAGACCGTAAAGTCACGAAGAAATTATAGATACAATTTTTATAAAAATAAAAAAATATCTCTGTTGGAATTGAACCAGTGAACATGCTATCGAGAGCTCGATGTCTTACCTATAGGCCGCCCAGTAGCCTAACTAGTATAGTAGTGTTAATGATGAAAAGAATATGTAATTTTAGGTTATGGATCAAGTGTTCTAATATTCTTTTCTGCTAGAAAGTAAATAGATACAGAAAACAAGTTGAGAAAATAACAACTTGGTTGTAATAACACATGTAAAATATAAAAACACGTTTATATCAACTAAATAAATGTAAAAATAAATCAATCAATACGAAATAAAATAGAGCCTGTTACTCTCAAGATATATTTCTTCGTCACAATAACTTTCATTGCCCCGAAACAAAGCTAAATCTCAGATCTGATTTTCCATATTTCAAAAATAAACACAAAACACACACAAAACAAAAACACGATTAAATCATTTACCACATGAAATGCTTCATAAACATACAATAATTGTGGTCATAAATATCTGATTGTTTGCTAGTGATCTCGCTGCGGTTTGTCTGACACTGTATATTTGCATCCAACACAGACTCAATTAATCTCCAAATCTAATTAAATCGGATCCGAGAAAATCAGACACAAACTGTGAATGTCCGAGCGAAATAAAATGTGCGTTACAGTCTTCAAAAAAAAATTATGTGAACAAAATATGCAATGGATTGCAATTAGAAAATTAAAATATTAGATTGTGGTCATTCAAAATTATACTTATGTGATTTGTTATAGACCGTGTGATCGTGGTTATAGTTCATTGTTGTCGTGATTGTCGTTAACGTTTGTGTTTGTTGTAGTAGTCGCTCTGTTTGTCTGGTTAGTATTATTAATGTGGTTGTGATTGTCGTCTGGTTATTATTCTTTTATATTGTGGTTGTGATTGTCATACAGTTATTATTTCGTTATTATGTGGTTGTGATTGTTGTCCAGTCCAGTTATTATTCTTATTATTATCGTAGGTGTGATTGTCATACAGTTATTACCTCGTTATTATGTGGTTGTAATTGTCGTCAAGTTATTATTCTTGTTATTATCGCAGTTGTGATTGTCCAATGGTTATGATTATTCTTTTACTAGTGTGGTTGTGATTGTCGTATGCTATTATTCTATATACTACCGTGACGCTTTCTGGCTTGAAATAATTAATGGTTATCATTTAGTGAGATTACAATTTATAAATAACTTAAATATCCCAATGAAGATTCATAAACAGTCTCCATGTTCTGTTTTTTTTTAAGAAGGAAAAATTAGAGAATATCATTTATAATCAAGAGAAGAGAGCGGTCATATGTTGGATATGTGATGAGAAGAGACAATAAGAGAATCTTAAAACAGTCCCTTACATGGGAACCAGAGAGTAAAAGAAACATGGGTCGACCTAAAGAAACACTAAAATATAGGCGAGAGGCAACAGCAGCAGCTCTCAGAAACTCAGGAAATAGAGACATGTTGCGAGAAACAATGTGGGTCCTTTGCAAAGTCTGATGCTTGATAACAAATATAGTTGAACATAGAGTGTAGAATTTCTGCCCTATATGACGTTTTCGGCTCGAAAGAACAACAGACAGATACAATAGGTAAGAGAAACAAGTAAAATTACAATGATAAATTACTGAGTTGTACGTAAAGACATTAATGGTGATTTTTGTTGTTGTAAAGTAGTTAGTAAAACATTTTTTGGGAATCGTTGATTCTGAAGCTTCTATGTAAGCATCTTAAATTGGTAAATGTCCTTAATGGTAGCAGACATCTTTGTGCTCATTTCATTCGTGAGGTAGAATAACATTTAGTGTCTTTTGAAAACGAGATTAAGAGTCTGGCACGAGAGCTGCCATGATTAACGGACTTTCATAAGAGCTTTTCATGTCCACAGAAACTGCTTCGATCATGACTTTCAACTTTAGAGCTGGCCATATTAAATGTCTTGGTCAAACAGTCTAGAAGTAAGGCAGAGATTATGTGCAGAATACACGAACAGACAGCCGCTCGATCTCTGGTGGTATAGCCATACTGGCATGTCACTCATCTACTGTGAGGGTTTGAATTGCACGTGCGAGAAGATTGCTTTTCTGATCAAAAGCTTTCAAGATTTCAAGATTTTCTGTGAATGGGAAGAGATTTGCTCTAGTGAAATGGGTGGCCTGATGTTGTGCTGATCAATCACCGAGACATACATCTATAGTCATGATCAAGTTGTGAAGATCGCACCACACTAATATTCCAAACAATATTCTCCACGAGTTAAGATCATAGGGTCCTCTGTACTTTTTATGTTCTGTTTGATTTGTTCTTTTAAGAAATGGATTCACAGCTGTGTATTTGAATCTAAAAGTAGTATTTTAGACACAGTCTCGGAAATTGTGCATCTTTAAAAGCAATGGTTACCAAACTTGTGACACCCGCTGCCCCCCTTTCCTTGCTGATCATATACCGTCGGTGTCTTCGTGGCAGTTACGATCGTGCAAGTCTGGTAAACTCTATTTCTTGCATTTTTAATTTTGAGCAGATTCATTGTTAGGTACAGACATGAATCTCAGTAACAATAAAGATATAAGAGTGATTTGATGTTGAAAAAAAACATACAGCATATATATATTTACAAATTGCTTTTTTTTATAATTCTTCACAAATACACCCACTAAAATGTCATCTACCTAGAACATACATGATGTCTGTTATAGAAACGCATCTTTTGTTACTTTCCAAGTGCTCCATAGATGTCAATGACGTTGGTTTGGCCAGCAGAATGTAACAAACTTAAATTACTACACTGATTGTGGAAGAGCTTGCTCGTGTATACACTTTGCATTCATTAATATTAATTTACGAGGTTCCCTGATAAGTTGGGTGTCCGGTTAGCGCAATCGATAGGCGGTTGGCTTACCACGGCAACAGCCGGGGTTCGTAATCCTGGCGAGGACACCTGGGTTTTACTAATTCCCTAAAAATTAGTAGGAGCCGCGATAGCTCAGTGGTTAGTGAACTGGACTACTACGGACAAGGGGTAGGGTTCGATCCCAACCGACGGCTCCGGGTTCACCCAGCCTTAAATGGGTACCGGATTTTTTCTGGGAAAGTAAAAGCAGCACGGGCGTAATACCGACCACATTACCCCAAAAATCATGTGCTGAAGGTCTGTAAAATATAGGGTCACTAACACCATATTTCCCTATACGCCACTTGGCGTGACGGGGGGTACTTTACTTTTTTACCTGATAAGTTATATAAGATGGCTCATGACGTCAGAATTAACACTGTCATGTAGGCACTCGTTAATGTACAACAAATAATAATCCCACGTTGATGCTGTCATTGTATTATTTCTATCCTGGACACAGATAATAATAAATAAATATTATTATATAGGGAATTTCCGAGGCGATAATAGGGAATAATAGAACAAAGAAGTATGTGTTGGCACTCGGAAAAATTGACAGACAAACAACAACAGAAAAAATGGTATTATTTCTATCAACTGTGCAGACACTTGCCAATGTTTGGCGTCGCCTCAAGGAACCGCAGGGAACACGTTAGGATTCAATGTTTATGAGGAAAGAAGGTTGATAGTATGAAACATAACACCCAATTTTGTAACTGTTGCTAGGAAAGAAACAAGAAATTGTATGTTACAGCTTCTCATATATTTAAACGGACTAGACACAAAAAAACACCTTTTGATTCCAAAGGTGTTTAACGGAAGAGTGGGAGGGGGTTGGAATAAACATTGAGCATATTATAGAGTAAAAATGTATTCAAACACGTGCTACAACTTCCATGGGGCTACACGAGTGTTGATCTATTCTGTAACAGCATAAAACACGTGTATTTTACTTGCTGCACGAATTGTTGATGGGTGTATGTTGACCATGTGATGAGAAGAGGTAACAAGGAAATCGCAGTGCAAGCCCTGAAATAGAAAGCAGCGGGAAAACGAAAAAGAAGCCGATTAGAGAAACACTAAGAAGAACGCCAGAAGCAACTACACCCGACACCAGCTTCCTTGCAGATGGTTGAGAGTTTTTGCCAGAACAGAAACATAATGGGGTGTTATGCAAAGTCTGACGGTTAATAGCGAAGATATCAACTAGAAAGGACAATAGATAGACTAATTGTTGATATTGTTATATCATAATAGATTAAGGCGCATGCAAATAAACCTTATCATCATCATCATCATCGAGTGCCTTCTCCGCAAAGAAGGTTGGCTACCATGGATCGCCATTCTACTCTGTTTCTTGCTTTGATGCAGGCTGTCATAGATTGACTTGTCCATCTTTTGATGTTACTCGTCCATGTTAATCTTGGTCTGCCTCTGCCTCTTTTACCTTGTATTTTTCCTTCCAATATTACTTTTAGTAGACTGTTGTGTCTTTTAACATGCCCAAAAAATTTCATTTGTCTTGTCTTAATTGTATTTAGTAGTTCTCTTTTTATTTTCAGTTGTTTTAAAACTTCATCGTTTGTTATCTTTTGTTTCCATCCAATTCTACCTATTCTTCTATAAATCCACATTTCAAAGGCTTCAATTTTCTGTTCTGTTTTCTTGTCTAATGTCCATGTTTCTGCACCATACAGGAATATTGAGAAGATGTAACATTTTGCCATTCTTAGTTTCAACCCTGTTGATATTTAAATAAACCTTATAAAGATTGACAAATCTGATACTTTCATGTGAGTACAGCATTAATCTATCCATCCCCTAATTACTGTGGCTAATACTTGACATGGATAAACACTTCATAACTAATGGCTTTTGTTTAGTGAGTGGCTTAAAATAAATACTACCTGTGTGGACTTGACCTCCATCAAATAAAGCCAAAAGCCATAGTCACCTGTCATGCATGTGATAAAAGGAGGCAGACTTGAAGGTTCGGTGCTTTGGAGTTCGTACATATAAAATGAACGCATTTTTAGTGCCTTGGCCAGGGTGTGGTGGTAATGCTTCACACTGGGGAAGGTCCTGGGAAGGGGATCTGAGCACTATGAAGTTGTGTATTGCACAACAAAGATAATTTGTTGACTGGACTTTTTACAAAATATAACAAAATAACGAATATCAAACATTTATGAACTTGTAGTGTTGCCCTTAATAGTTGCTAAAGAGGAAAAAACAAAGGATCTTGAAATATTTAAAACTTCGTTTATTAACATTGATCAAGATATTGTATTGTCGAGAGTGACAGTAGCGTGGTGGTACCGCGCTGGTTCATGGATAAACTGTACGTTGGTTCGATCCCACTATGACGCTCTCCACTCGACCCATCTGATAATGGATATTGATATCCAGATTCTAGACTATCCAGCTCACAAGGTAATGACAACAAGGAAGAACATCGGCTGCATCACTTTCGAATGGCGTAGCTTTCTACTGTAACATTTAACAATTCAGTCCCCTATGACGTTTCATACATAACGGCTATAATTTGTGTTTGTACCGGTATAGAGAAAAATTACGCTGAATTTATTAAGTGCAAAAGTGATTCAGGTGTAAATGGTAAAATCAATATCGTTATGCATGCTTAAGATGCACCACTTGTTAGGAAAAAAACAAAGAAGAAAACTCATTAAAGAACTAACGCAAAATGACATAGATGTTAATGATGGAGTACAATCCACCAAGAGAAGTAATATGTGACACAAACTCAGTTATGAGATTCTCGTTGGTCTGGTCAGACTTTTGTCCTAGAAGAGATGATGATGCTGATCATCTAAAGACTGCTCTAAAGTTGAAGCAGTCATTAACTGTTACATAGCGGATGTGAATGGGGAGGGGGGGGGTGGAGGAGGCAATGGCTTTCTTGTTTTCCCGATATGCACTGGATTGAAGAAAAAAATATTGTACTGTCTAGAGGTACTACAGTACTAGAACAGATAAATCTACATTATCTACAATCTACAAATCTACATCTCTTTCAACTGCTACGATACTGCTAGAGGAGATAACTCTTACTACACACAAAAGCAGTCTTGCTGGAAGATTGACACACACAATGATCAAACAAAAACCAAAGGCTGAGATTAAAAAAAAAAGTAAAGAGCCCCGTCACACCAAGTGGCGTATAAGGAATATGGTGTTAGTGACTAAACTTTTTACAGATCTTCGGTACATGATTTTAGGGGTAATGTGGTCGGTATTACACCCGTGCCGCTTTACTTTCTCAGAAAAATCCGTACCCATTTAAGACTGGGTGAACCTGGAAGTCGTCGATCAGGATCGAACTCGATCTCTTGTACTTGTAGTCCAGTTCACTAACCACTGAGCTATCGCGTCTCCCAAAAGCTGAGATAGACTCCCGAAAATATCAGCTTACAACACTAGAGGTCATTGAACCCCACTAACAGATTTAGTCAACCTTCTTCATTTCTTTCTATCTCCAGTCACTCTTGCGGACTGTAAAGTCGCGACCTGTCCGCTCTTTGATTTAATCTTCCCATCTCTTTCTGTGCCTATCCCTTCCCCTCGCCCCTTTCATAGATAATAAAGGAAGAAATGTGTGCTGTATAGCGATGACAGCAATGTGTACAGCACAATGTAATTTTCTAATAAGCAACGGATGAAGAAGACGGATCGTTGCTGTGCGGTAAGCGTGTACATTATCTGAGAACCGCTGTTAAATATTGTCAGTGCGACCTTAGATATAATTGTTCTTATTTCTAGAATGTTTCAGTAACTGTAATTATTTACTTTTCACAGCTTCTCGGGATTCCTCTTTTTGGACGAAATCAGTGACGTTGAAAGAGAATCTCACAGTCCAGAGCAAAATTCTTCCAGCTTTGGAACTATATTGATATATCTTTCTCTCTTCATAATCAACGTTATTATCATT
Source organism: Megaustenia siamemsis (assembly GCA_032433765.1). Lineage (NCBI taxonomy): Eukaryota > Metazoa > Mollusca > Gastropoda > Stylommatophora > Ariophantidae > Megaustenia > Megaustenia siamemsis. The sequence continues at coordinate 70,645,325 of JAVIAB010000106.1, read as the reverse complement.
ATCATCATTATAATCATAACTATCGTTATCATCATCATCATTACCATCATCAATTGCTTCTTCTTCTTACTCTTAAACATTTAAATTAACTTTAAAATCGTATTTTATTTCCACATTTTATCTTTCTCATATCTTTTATCTTCTGTTTTTCTTTTTCTCCTCCTAATTTCTCTACTTCTTCTTCTTTCTGTGCCTTTCCTTTGTGTACATCACCCTCATTCTCAGCCTTCTCCTTCTCCTCCTCCTCATCAGCAGCATTAACACTTTCCTCTTTTCCTTTGTGTCACAGTTTGTGTGGTAGCTGACATAAAGTTTGTCATGCTTGTACGTTTAAGTCCAGCTTAACCACTTTTGGCAAGCAGAACAATGATAATGATGACCACACGCAACATTATCTCTTCTTTTGCAAGAGTTACGTTGGATGGGTCAAATCTTAATCGTGGTCCTTATGGGCGTTAATAGTCGCTTCATGACTTGGAAATAAAAATCAAAAGAGCTTTATAAGAAAGGAAGAATTGTCTCATGATTGTGGAGCATGGACATTGAAAAGACAATATTTCTTCTTGTCTTTCACATGGAAAGGGCACGACCTGCATTTTGCATTAGTTTACACCGAACTAGAGTGTTTTGAAACATTCGACTCCAGCAAAATATATTTTGTGAGACCGGATTTACTTTCGCCCTATGACCATATTTAACTGGTCAAATTTACACTGAGAGCATCCAATAAAGATAGAATTTTGTGTTGGTCAGTTCTCGGTTCACTGACGTCAACGATCACTATTAAATATGCACTAGGTATTTGAGAAGATGTCATCAAACAGGTCTGTGGGCTTAGCAATATCAGCGTTGGTGAGGAGTGGATACCGGTGCCTACGTCATTCAAGGGGACTTTCTCGTGTATTGTCACACTAGACAGGAAAAGTAGGGAACAGAACCCGGTCGAGGTTAATGCTGAGGTCAACGGTCTCATCTGCGATAACACCGATGAGAAAGATACAGTCATCTATACAGACGGATCTGTAATATGACACCAAAGAAGTGCATGGGCATTTACAGCACGCTCGGCAGGCAGAATAGTCGAGGAAGACAGTGGTGCATACGTCATGACCACGAGTAACATGACAATGGAGGTGATGGAAGTGACCAAGGCATTCAAATGGTTAGAGACACAAGACTACACCCACGCATGTATACTGAGTGATTCGATGAGCATGATAAAAAAAAGTGGAGGCAGGCTCTGTACGCATGCAATGGGTAGAGTCGTTGCAGAAATCCAAAATACGTAAGGTCACCTTTGTCTATGTCCCTGGACATGCGGGAGTACTGGGAAATGAGAGAGCGGACAGGTTGGCTAGCTGCGCTGTCGTTGAGGACGGGCAACCAATGGATCGGGCGGACATCATCAATGCCCACCGAGAAGTCGGAAGAGCACAGGACTTCGACAAACACAGATCCACGTCACTTCTTCGGATGATGGAAATGGGAGTTAAGATGGGCACAGCCAGAAATGAGAAACTTGGTGGCCGTGTAAGAAGACTTATCAACCAACATAGAACTGGAGTCGTCAGTCGCTGGACACTGAGGGCATTGCTGAGGAGGGGATCTCAGCACCTATGGACATGTTCGGAGTGCAATGATGATGACCTGCAAATAACTCAATAACTCAATAGGTATTTGAGATTGTGAAAAAGTAATGCAGTGGAACAATTGAAGTAACGAGATGTGATTTCAGTGTTGGAAGCTTCACATGAATGTACGCAAACAAAGATAATCATAATAATAGTCAAATGGTGACATTATTTCAGGAATTTGACATAAAAAAGAGCAAAGATGATGAAGTAAGGTAATCATAATTTCGGAAACAATGACAACAATTGTCATAGAGTGGACTCCGGAGGAAGGGAAAGGAAAAACAAACTAACGATATCATATAGGAGCTATGTGGAACCAGAGTTGCAAAGTGAAGGCCAGACGTAGGATACTCTGTGAAAGACGGCCACGAACTTCACGAAGATGAGAAACTTGGCTGTTGCCTTAGAAATTGTCATTTTGTGTTGTGACCCCTAAAAGGTTTGCCGGTTTGTGATTAAGGAAAGAAGAAGTAAGAATTAGTATATAAGTAAGAAGTAAGTAATTCAGTAAATCAATAAGTGTTCCCTCTCTTGGAGTGTATGGAAATGTCTATATTATTAATCGTGTTTTTGAATGACCAGCGGCATATTTTTGGGGGTGATGTGTTCGGTACTACCCAAGGTCGTGCTATTTTTTTAGGGGAAAAAATCTGCCTGAAACCATATGGTCTACATGTATACCTAGAGCTATCTAACCATTATCAAGCTTATTATCTGTTTAGAACTCTCCTGCTGTTGTTTAACTGGTCCACTAGGTCCACTGGTCCCTTGGAAACAGATAATGTGCGTTCCTCTTCCGGACCTACGTCCAGATTCACCCAGCCTTGGTTGTCTGGAGTATACAAATGATATTATAAAATTAATGTGCAAAAATCATCATCAACAACTACCGGGCCTGCTGGCGAAGGTGATCTTGTCTCTCCACAACTTTCAATCTCGACAGTTATTTATCATGTATGTTGTTGACCTTCTGCCAAGCCATTCTCTTAAGCTGTCTGGTATATTTTCTCTATGCTCTATCTCTTCGTCCCTATATTTTCCCAGTTACAATATATTCCAGTTGTTCACTTCTCATTACATGGCCAAAAAAATGATGATTGTTTTTTCCTAATATTGGAAATTTACTCACTTTTTGCTTTGTGCAAAAAGAGTAAATGAAAAAAAAGATATAAGTTTAGATATATTTATTATTCATATTTATTAAATTGTCCATCCACTATCATCACGTTTACAAATAACATTACATTAATTACATTGAAGTCTCTCTTTTTGTTTCTCTTTCAGATTAGACTGGCCTATCAGTGACATACACTTATGCCTTTGTCTGAGTCAGAGAATTTCTACATGTTTCATGTAATAATTACTATCCATCTATCTATTGACCTTTCGAGCCGTAGCCGGCCCATAGAGCGTAGACCAAGATACTCCTTCTCTTATTTGAATTTCTGTTCTAGCAGTTTTCAATTCTTTTAAAGATATTATTATACTATTATTATTATCATAATTACTGGTGTGGAAGAAATGTTTCCACTCTCTATAAATCTTCTTACTGCACCATCCCTCTTTGTTACATCTCTCCATCGGTTGCATTTTCTATCTCTAAGTCTACACTTTTTATTGCTCCATCCTTCAATCGCTTCCCTACACCTCTCAAACACATATTCATCTTTAGCTTCCTCTTCCTTCCTCCCTCGCTCCTTGCCTATCTCTTTAGATCTCTCTTCGTTCCCACCGTCTCTCACTCCATCCCTTTTGTTTTCTCTCTACGTCTCTCCCTCTTACTCTCTCTCATCTCCCTCCCACTCCCGCTCCCCTTAATCTCTATAATTCTCTTCCTATTTCCTACTGTTCTCGTTTGCTTTCCACTTCTCTTGCTTTATTCATCCTTTAATCTATCGCTACCTCCCTTCTTCACTCTCTCCCTCTCGCTCTTATTCTTTACATATGTACAATGTTATTATTAGCAACGCCCATTAGTGAACAAACCTGAATATTAACAAGTTAGTCGTCTCCTTGCTACGGTCCTTTGATTACCATTGAAGATTTCTCCAGAGAGATTACAAGTGGCTTTAAGTCTTAGTATATTTCATTACTTTCCTATTTCCTCTTACATTCATTTTCTATGAATTCACACAAATCCCACATAACCTCTGAATGAGTAATATATATATATATATATATATATATATATATATATATATATTTATGATAATTAAGATATGTTTATCAAGTTATGTTCTTATGTCTGCTTTCATTAGTTCAGTAGTAGAGTTATTAAAAATATGTGTACGTTACTATATTTATTTCTTTCTTTCTTTCTTTCTTTCTTTCTTTCTTTCTTTCTTTCTTTCTTTCTTTTTTCTTTCTCTCTTTCTTTCTTTTTTTCTTTCTTTCTTACTTTCTTTCTCTCTCTCTTTTTATGAACAAGATTTCTATTTGTTTAGGATATTTTCTCATTCTTCGAGTTGTAAAATGTGATAATGGTAAATGTGTCTCTCTAAATATTTTAACTCTATTATATATATATATATATATACATATATATATATCGCTATATGGTTTCTGCATTTTGCTTCGTTTCAATCGACCTGCAGTGCTTTCCATTTTCTTTATAATTGAAATATTTGAATAAATTGAAACATTTGTATGAATTATCTGTTGTTGATGCCATTTCATGAACTAATTTTGTACGCAACGAGTTCAGTGAAAGGTAAAATCATATGGCATACATTATCGTAAAGGATTGGATTTCAATTGTAGTACCTCACTTAAAAGTCTCTTATATCTTAGATGTTAACCATTTACAAATAATTATCACGACGTTGATATTATGAAAGATCACCAACTGGGGACATCCTCATAGAGATTTAACACTCAAGAGCAATGGGAGGTGGGGTAAAGTTAAACTCAGAAGAGGTTGGATTAATGAAATAGCAGATATCATGAGCATAATGGAGAAGATACACTACAGAGCATTGAACCGAACATTTTACTTTAACCTCGACGTTGAAAGACAATAGCATAAATAAAGTTATGTAAAGTAAAGCAATGCAATGTAATGTAAAGTAAAGTAAGGTCTTGTAAAGTAAAGCAATGTAATGTAAAGTAAAGTAATGTAAAGAAAAGTAAAGTAAAGTTTAGTAATTGAAATTTTATTTTTTTATTGATTGTACATGATTCTTTAAGAGTTGCTCATTTACGAAAACAAAGTAGATACAGTGAAATCCTCGTATGATAAGCATTGAGAAGATACCGCAAACGATGAAGGAGAGAGAGTGATAGAGTGGCTGATGTTGCGCAACTCATTCACGGAATCTAGTTCCCAAGCAAGTCCTTCTGTCTTTGCATAAACTGGCATCTACAAACTGACGCTAGCAGACAACGATGGCAGCGTTGTCCCCAATGACACCACTGACAAACAACAACAACCATAAACGTTGGAAGCAAACTTATTAAAAAAAACACCTGTTTATTATTTGATGTGACGGGACATATTACCGGACAATCATAGCCCACCTGTGTTTAAAGGCGATTGATATTAAGTCCATGAGTCTAGATCATATCAGGGCCACTAACTCCCATACAACAAAGTTAAATAGAGAGATGGTATAGGCCACCCTGTTCCCATGAGATTAAATTCAAATTGAACTAAACATTCATGCAATACTTTTATTCTTTATAAAATGTTTACCTGTACAATATAGCCGCATCGCATACAACGATGAAACTATACTTTACAAAGGCGCTGAAGCTCTGATGTACTTTCATCTGTATTATTATTGTCAACAACCGGAACACGAGAACATCAACTGATGGCAGTTATAGTTTTCGATTACATATAAATTATATATATATCGGGGTCTTTGTTGATTGGTTTCGCCGGCATTTTGCAGCTGGTGACGTTCCTATAGGGATGTAGGTGTTTTTTGTTTTCTATGAACTGAATTGTGATTGTTTTGTTTGCAGTACACGCTGACATCTTCAACAGTGAGCTAAGAGTGTCCCCAATGTGGGTGGGTGTCCATGGCTATCATCATCATCATCAAGTGATGCCTGCTGGCAAAGGTGGTTATAGTAAAGAGCCCCCGTCACGCCAAGTGGCGTATAGGGAGTTATTGAGTTATTTGCGGGTCATCATCATTGCACTCCGAACATGTCCATAGGTGCTCAGATCCCCTCCTCAGCAATTCCCTCAGTGTCCAGCGACTGACGACTCCAGTTCTATGTTGGTTGATAAGTCTTCTTACACGGCCACCAAGTTTCTCATTTCTGGCCGTGCCCATCTTAACTCCCATTTCCATCATCCGAAGAAGTGACGTGGATCTGTGTTTGTTGAAGTCCTGTGCTCTTCCAACATCTCGAAGGGCATTGATGATGTCCGTCCGATCCATCGGTCGCTCGTCCTCAACGACAGCGCAGCTAGCCAACCTGTCCGCTCTCTCATTTCCCCGTACTCCCGCATGTCCAGGGACATAGACAAAGGTGACCTTACGTATTTTGGATTTCTGCAACGACTCTACCCATTGCATGCGTACATAGCCCGCCTCCACTTTTTTATCATGCTCATCGAATCACTCAGTATACATGCGTGGATGTAGTCTTGTGACTCTAAAGGGAATATGGTGTTAGTGGCCATAAATTTTACAGACCTTCAGCACATGAGTTTTGGGGTAATGTGGTCGGTATTACGCCCGTGCCGCTTTACTTTCCCAAAAAAAATCTGGTACCCATTTAAGACCATAGGTGATCATGTCTCTCCACAACTTTCGATCTCGACAGTTATTTATCATTTCTGTCGTTGACCTTCTGCCATGCCATTCTCTTAAGCTGTCCGGTATCTGTTCGTTTTGCTTCCCTCTATCTCTTCGTCCCTCAATTCAGCTATACTTGGTATTCTCAACATTCTTCTGTAGAACCACATTTCTACAGCCTGCAGCGATTTTCTTGTCTATTGTCCTATCCTATTGTCAAATATTCACATCTTTATGTTAAGACTAGCTCTACATAACATTTAAGAACTCTTTTTCTTATGCGGCGAGGGACCCCTGTGCACATGGCTGCCAGGGAACAACGGATTAACACGCAAAATTCGGTTCCTAGTCTCTAGGGACTTTGTCAGAGGTAAAAAGCTGTCGAACGAAAAGGAAAGAAAGAAGAAAGAATATTTTTCCACTTGTCTTTATTATGCATTCCGATGATGAATTTTCCTTTGTTGCTACCATTACTTCTGTCTTTTTGCAAATAAGGCTGAGTCCATTATTTTTGCTTTCCTTCACTATAATGTCAAACATTTATTGTAACTCATTTTCACTCTTAGTTCCACGCTATGGAGGTAGATATTATGAGACCTCTAAGTCCTACAAGTTTAACTCAACGCGTTCATGCAAAAAAAAACTGTTCTGCCCACATGCAATAAGACACATACTTTATAAAAATACTATAGTGAGAAATGAGTTAACAAGAAATGTTAGACATTATAGTTAAAAAAAGCAAAAATAAGGGACTCAGCCTTAATAGCAGAAAAACAGAAGTAATGGTAACAACAAAGAAAAAGACATCACCTCAGTGTAAAATAAAGACAATTGGAGCAATATTAAAACAGGTAAATGAATTTAAATATTTGGGAACTGTGTTAACTTCAGACGGAAGATGTACAAAAGAGGTGAGATGCAGAATGGCTCAGGCAAAAGCAGCTTTCCAAAAAATGAGGAAGATACTATGCAATCCATTTTTGACAGTAGAAACAAGAAAATGCGTTGTTAAATGTTATATAGAGCCAGTCTTAACATATGGATGTGAATCATGGACAATAGGACAACAGAGAAGAAAATTACTGCAGTCTGTAGAAATGTCGTTTTACAGAAAAATGTTGAGAATACCATGGACAGCTAAGAAGAGAAATGAAAACGTTCTGAAATAGGTCTAAGCAAAAAGAGAGCTAATTTCCAATATTAGGAAGAAACAATCATCATTTTTTGGTCATGTAATGAGAAGAGAAGAGCTGAAATATATTGTAGCAACTGGAAAAATTGAGGGACGAAGAGATAGAGGTAAGCAAAGAGAAAAAATACCAGACAGCTTAAGAGAATGGCTTGGCAGAATGTCAACAACAGAAATGATAAATAACTGTCGTGATCGAAAGTTGTGAAGAGATATAATCACCTACGCCAGCAGGCCCGGTACTTGATGATAGTGATAAAATTATACAGCAACAAATAACTCTTAAGCATTTGAAATACTTATACTATATGTATACTTATAAAAATATGTATGCCTAAATATGTATACATACATATAACATAAAGCTAATGAAAGGCTTGTATAAATAAAACGACAGAAAATAATTATAGATAATATCGTAATAAGGAAATGGACTATTAAAAGCCTGCCCAAATGCATCACGAACGAAGGCGAAAGATGATAGTGCAGGTCCTCTAGAATGCGGAGATATAGGTTAACATGAGTGAAGAGTGACGTCATTACAGCGTGAAACCTTTGCTGGTAATTCGTTTAAAGAAAACGTGTTCATTTTAAATAAATCAGCAAAGGAAAAAATAATTTTATCATAAAAAACAATTTATAATAGTTTAATATGAACTCATAATGCATTTTTTTTGCACGTCTTCACGTCAAATAATGAAAGATTCGAAAAGCATTTGTGTCTTTATTGCCTGAAAGTGTCTGATCTCCCCAGATGCTGCCCAATCATACTGCAGATTACAAATTACTGCGCAGGAGTCTAAAAATACGTAATACTGACGTCAAGCAATCAAAACGTAATAAAGCCATAACACACCCCAAAAAATATATTTAAAAAAACAAGATGGCCAGAAAGACAATGTTGGCCAGGAAAAGCACAGTACAAGCGTTCAAACACACTCCCATATCCCCGCAACGTGATCTCCAGAGGCTACTCGACTGTCAAGATTTTGGTCGTTAAATTGGATTTATGCCCGACGACAGGCTACGTTTCCTAATAGAGGATCAACTTCACTGGCCAAATTTGAATTTTTTCTCCATATTTTTATTTATTTATTTCTGGCTTAACACCAAGGCAACCAGAACAATAAAGCTTCAGTGCATTTCGTATAAGAGCTGGCGTTCTCGAACAAACACGAGAGTGATATATGAATGAGTTACCTCAAAAATCTTCTGCCTTTCTTGAGACAGGGGCCAAAGAAACATGTGCCCCCCGGGTGACGGTTCATGAATTTTAAACTTCTTAGAATGATCACATATACTTCTTCCCAAATATTTATTCAGAAACAAACATGAACGGCTAGCCAGACATATCAGATGAGAGTGCCGTTTGTCCACGAGTCTCCCAGTTATGGCAATATACAACCGGAAAGAACAGAATACATACATTTCAAATAGATTTAAGGTTGTATGGAATATATACTTTACAACGCGGTTGTGGCGTCGATTAATATAGTAAATGTTTTTAAAAAAAGTCACGTGACACATTTTAATACTGTGTATGAGTGAAGGGTTCACCGCCCCGGGTCATTGTAAGTGGAGTGGCCGGTGCTGCACCTAAGTGTTTATATACCTTTCTCCAAGCTCATTGACCCAGATGCCCATTTCTTCAGCTGGGTCGATGAGAAGAGCCAAGCTGCGAACAAGCGTTGTGCTCCAAACCAGGAGAGCGCGGGTCCGAATCTCGGGAGGGTCAAAAGTTTGTTTTCCTGTTGGGGTGAAATAAAAATGAGGCCCAAACACCTCGCGGCGATTTCACTGAACAAGTCATCTATATTCTCCGTTTGTTCTTGGAAGATCCCACACATGGGAAAATGCCATATATATATACTTTTTAAAAATAAAATGATTATATAATATATTGGCTACGTTGCATGGAAGTTATCAGAGGAACGCATGAACATCATAGCAACGGTTACAGTCTCGGGTTTTAAATTTAATTCAGCTGGAACTTAGGGCCTTGCAATCCGAGGGGGCTCAAAATATATTTATACAGTAATCTACGATAGAGACCTGGTGTTATTTTTTAATAAGGGCGCATCAAAAGATTAAATTAGCGTAGCCAGATTAGTCTAAATCCCGTCCTGAGTGTGAGTCTTTCATTGTCAAAAGAGATATGGTTTGAGAGGTAACTGATCCTGAACACTGACAGTGTCAATACAAGATAATGAAGAAATTATGAAATATCACGGGACATTCCAGCTGCAAAATACAAACTTGAGATCAGTTTCTGCAAACATGTGAAATGATTTGTTATCCGATAACCGTAATCACGACGCAAATGAGATAAACCCATGAAAGAAAGAAATAATTAAAGAAATAAAGAAAGGCAAAAAAGAAAGGAAGAAGGGTAAACAAAAAGGAAAGAAAGAATAATAGAGAGAAAGAAAGATAGAAGGAAAAAAGTAAGAAAGAAAGTACCGGACAAGCAAAGTGATGCACAAGATTGTGCACACCTCGGATTGTAAGTTTTAGCTTCAATAAGGTTCAGCAAGTGGCTGACCAAGCTCTGGACACGTAGAGAAGTGACTTTTTTCCCCCTTTTTTTTCTTTCTTTACTATCTAGCTTATTATCGCCATGTAGTTAGATGATTGTATATATCCTTATATATATTTGAGTGTTGTTTATTGTTCCACCTGAAGGTCTACTTGGCCAAAACGTCGACTTTTGTTTTGTTTCTCAACTACGTGAAGCTTTTACCATACCACTTTTTCCCCCTTTTTAAAAAATTGTCATGCTTCACTCAGCCTTAAATGGGTAGTGGATTTTTTTCCTGGAAAGTAAATCAACACGGGCATAATAACGATCATATTACCCCAACAATCATGTGCCAAAGGTCTATACAAATTATGGTCATTAACACCATATTTCCTATACGCCATCCTAATAATAGGAGCTCCTTTCTTGTTTCGGAAGAAAGTCACTATATTTCGGGCACATCATGAGAAGATGAAAGTTGGAATGCTTGGTTCTTCTTCATCTTCTTTTCTCTGTTCACTGATACCTAAAAGGTGTCGTGTTTTATATCATTTGTCGTTTTTGAGCTGCTCGAACTGTCTGAATTAGTGATTTTCCTTTGTTGTTACATGTCTCTGTCACTGCATCTATTCATCTTCTTCTGGGTCTTCATCTTGGTCTTTTCCCATGCATTCTCGAGAAGAACGCCCTTGATGGTGATTGGTGAGGATTCTTTCTAATCAGGTGGCCAAACCATTTAAGTTGTTGTTGTTCTATATATTCTTGGCAGGGTTTTGTTCCTACAATTTTTCTTATGGTTTCATTTGGTATTGTATCTCTTCTTGTGTTGTTTGTTACTTTTCTCAAGCAACGCTTAAAAAAAAATACTTGGTTACAACTGGCAAAATGCAGAGGAAGAGAAATCGCCGACGACAAAGAGAGAAAATACTAGATAGCTTGGTGTCATGGCATGGAAAACAGTCAACAACAGAACTGATACGATGCACGGTGGATAGAAGATCGTGGAGGGACATGATCGCTTACGCCAACCCGTATGGCACATGATGATGATGAAATTCTGATATCGACGGAGACTAGCTCCTGCCGATCATTAACTATGAGAACTCGTCACCTACTTTAAAAAAAAATCTATACTGCTCTCAGTTTCTACTTCATTAAAAAATAATTGATACAAAATATAGGAATGTAAGCAGAACTCTAAGATATCCAAACTTGTAAATGATCACCGGTGTTGATATATCACTTATTCTGGTATCGTCACTTTTGTTCTACACTCGTTACGAGAGAAGAGAAGGGGGATGAATGGGTAAAGGGGGTATTAAGAGGCTGCTGGTCTAGAGGCGGAAAAGGGGTTTGGTCGATTGTGAGTAGGTAAAAGTAAAGTGCCCCCGTCACGCCAAGTGACGTATAGGAAATATGGTGTTAGTGACCATACATTTTACAGACCTTCGGCACGTGATTTTCGGGGTAATGTGGTCGGTATTACGCCCGCGCCGCTTTACTTTCAAGAAAAAAATCTGGTACCCATTTAAGGCTGGGTGATCCCGGAAGCCGTCTGTTGGGATCGAACCCTACCCCTTGTCCTTTGTAGTCCAGTTCACTAATCACTGAGCTATCGCGGCTCCCACTATTGGTAGTGGTTAATAGGGAAACTGGATATTCAAAATCAACACTTAGAGGGATAGTCCGTATAGATTCACTTCGAAAAATGCTGAGACGGGCGGTGGACTGGAAATGGGTTGCCCCGAGTGCAGTAAAACTATTTCATGAATATAATAATTTTACAATAGAAAGTAACCTCATCGCCTTAACCGCTCACGATAGCTATACCCACAAATGAGAACAGGCTGATGAAGCGAACCACGTGATCGAATAGGAAAGCAAGATCCCTAAGGCAGTCATTGTACTAATGCCTCTCCTAACTCAAGCTACGTAGATAGTCTAAACCGAAAGATGTATTGACCTAGACTTTCCCTTGTTGCCGCGAGCTGTGGTGAGAGTCGAGACAAGGAGACAACGATCTTTCATTTCACAATGGCCAGATTTAGTGCTCTGGAGAACACTTCAGCTTCGTTTCACTTAATGAATATAACATATTATTTACGTTTTAATCTACCACGGTGTTTTCTATAGTAATATGTATTTAATTATTTGTTATTATGGGAGCCGCGATAGCTCAGTGGTTAGTGAACTGGACTACAAAGGACAAGAGGTAGGGTTAAATCCAAATCGATGGTGTCCGGTTTCACCCAGCCTTTAATGGGTACTGGATTTTTTTTTCTGTGAAAGTAAAGCGCCATGGGCGTAATACCGACAACATTACCTCAAAAATCATGTGCTGAAGGTCTGTAAAATTTATGGTCACTAACACCACATTCTTGGAATACTTGGTTACAACTGGCAAAATAAAATGAAAGAGAGATCGCGAACGACAAGGAGAGAAAATACTGGATAGCTTGGTGTCATGGCATGGAAAACAGTCAACAACAGAACTGATACGATGCACTGTAGATAGAAGATTGTGGAGGGACATGATCACCTACGCCAACCGGTATGGCACATGACGATGATAACACCATATTCCCTATACGCCACTTGGCGTGACGGGGTCACTTTACCTTTTTATTTTTTACTATTTGTTAATGTACGATTCAATCGTTTCCATGTTGATTAAATTGGTCCAACCATTTTGTTTCGGTGAATTTAATTAGCTATAAATTATTGACGTTTATGAGCGGTAAGATAGTCACAAAGCAAAATATGTCGTTAATATGTGATATGCTTGACCAAAGTGTATGTTCAAAATCCACTGCCTTTGCGTTTTTCATAAAGGGTCATATGTTACTCGAGCAAAACCAGGAAAAAAATCTAAAAGGAATGAACTAGGTCGCTGCATAAGTGTGTCATACCCAACGATGTAACTTCCTTCAAAGCTCTTCTAAGAAAAGTGAAGCAGGACTCAAGTGGTCACTCATTCGGACGAAAGTGATGGGGAGTAATGATGATTACAGCCAGAAACGAGAGGCATAGTGGGTGCATAAGAGGACTTATCAACCAACACAGAACTGGAGTCGTCAGTCGCTGAGTGCTGCGGGACTTATCAACCACACAGAATTGGAGTCGTTAGTCTCTGAGTGCTGCGGGACTTATCAACCAACATAGAATTGGAGTCGCCAGTCGCTGAGTGTTGTGGGACTTATCAACTAACATAGAATTGGAGTCGCCAGTCGCTGAGTGCTGCGGGACTTATCAACCAACACAGAACTGGAGTCGTCAGTCGCTGAGTGCTGAGGGACTTATCAACCAACACAGAATTAGAGTCGTCAGTCGCTGATTGATGCGGGACTTATCAGCCAACACAGAATGTGAGTCATCAGTCGCTGAGTGATGTGGGACTTATCAACCAACACAGAACTGGAGTCGTCAGTTGATGAGTGCTGCAGGTCATGCGGAGAAGGAGATCTGAGCACCTATGGACATGTTCAAAGTGCATTGATGATAACCCACTTATAATTCAAATTGAGGTCAAGTAGGAAAAAATAACTCCATAGTTAAAAAAGAAAACAAGGTCAAATGAAACACTTTTTTTTAAATTCAGCACATGTAATGTACGGTTCTTATGCCGTGAACTTGGCTAACTGAAATTGACGAAAGATTTAAAAATTAGTAAAAAATAAATAAATAAATAATAAAAGTTATAGAAATACATTTGTCGTTTAGACATGAAAAATCAGCTTGTTGGCACTGTTAATTCTGCTGCAAAAACAGTCATTAAGATATTGGCAGAATCAGCCATGACAAAAGATGATCAGCAGATCAGCACCTACAGTTATTATCGAAGATCGACAAGCGTCTGAATTTAATCAAGTATGAAAGTGTACAACATATTCAAGTCAAGCTGTGACTACATTTCTCATCTAAGTGCTACTGTATCAATTATTATTACAGTTCGGTCGACAACGGCGTGTCTTTTGGGAAAGAAAACCGTAGTGTTGGATGTAAAAACTATACTTTATTACCGTGCTTCTCTCACGGTCTAAACACATTCATCATCAGGTAGCGTAGTGTTAGATGTTAAAACCATACTTTATTGTCGTGCTTCTCACGGTTTCTATATACATCCATCATCAGGTGCCGTACCCGTAGGCATAGATGGCTATGCCTCTCAACAACTTTCTATCCAAATGGCTGTTTATCACTTCCGCATTTGACTTCTTACCAGATCATTCCCAGAAACTTTTCTGTACCTTTTCGTTCGGCCTTTCTCTATTTCTTCTTCTCTCGATATTCCACTGTTGTCACAATATATTCCAGTTGTTCCTTCTTATTGCTTGACTAAAATATGATTATTATTTTCTATTTTTGTCGATAGACAAGAAAACAGAACAGAGAATTGAAGCCTTTGAAATGTGGATATATAGAAGAATAGGTAGAATTGGATGGAAGGAAAAGAAAACAAACGATGAAGTCTTAAAACAAAAAAAAATGAAAAGAGAACTACTAAGCACAATTCAAACAAGACAAATGCGATTTTTGGGCCATGTTAAAAGGCTGTTGCAGCCTACTAAAAGTAATCCTGGAGGGGAAAATACAAGGTAAAAGAGGCAGAGGCAGACCAAGACTAACATGGACGAGTAACATCAAAAGATGGACAAATCAGCCTATGACAACCTGCACCATCAAAGCAAGAGACAGAGCAGAATGGCGCTCCATGGTAGCCAACCTTCGTTGCGGAGACGGCACTCGATGATGATGAAGATGATGTTGATAATAAGTTTTCTTTCTTGTTTTGATTCCTTTTAGGTCGTCTTTATTACAATTTTTTTTTTTTTGCTATGGAAGGTTTCTTAAAATTCGTCTGTAAATCATTTTTCGGTGGCTTTCAACGATTTTCATATCTCTTGTCGTATTGTCCACGATTCACGTCCATATGTTAAGACTGACTTTACATAACACTGAAAAGCTCTTTTACCTATTTCTGGATCTTGACCCACCAAGCACCGCGAGACTACACATCTCTATTCTGGACAGACGTCCGATTTTATTAAATGAGTATATGCCTGCCAGCTAAAAAGACAAACGAGGAAATTCTCAAAGAGACCAACACGAAAAGGGAGCTCCTAAAGAAACATAAAAAAAGAAACAATTAACACTTTCCGAGCACATCGTCAGAAGAGGAAATTTGGAATACATGGTTACAACTGGCAAGATACAGGAAAAGAGAGACTGTGGACCACAAAGAAAGAAAATACTAGATAGCTTGGTGTCATGGCATGGAACACAGCTAACAGCAGAATCGATACGATGCACGGTGGACAGAAGATTGTGGAAATACATAATCGATTACACCAACCGGTATGGTACATGATGATGATGTGCCTGCAAACTTTGCTTTTCTTATCGACATGCTTTTCAGTGTCTCTATCTAGGTGTTCCTCTTTTTTTTTTTTAAACTTGCTTTTTGCCTGTTTTGAAATTTGTTTGCCTACTCTTTTCAACACATGTCCGTCAAATACCAATCTTCTCTTCCTAATTGTAATGAGATCGTTGGTTGAATGACCATTTCTCTTATCTCCATATTAGACTTAAATCCATTTAATTGTGCACAGAGTATCCTTCCTTGGCTTCTGTCTTCAAAAATCAGCTGCATGATATTTTCCCCCATCATTTGAAACGCATGCAGCCTTTGCTTGAGCTATTCTGCAACACACCTCCACCATATACCATTTGTTAAGCTAATATTGTTTCTAGGTTTTTGAATTCCTTGACTTGTTTTAACACAGTCGCATATACTTTAATTATGCGCTTAGGAGAAGTAATTTTCTTTGTTACAACCATGACTTCTGTATTGTTGGCTACTGCAAGGCTTATGATTTACTTTTCATCACTAAACATCTATTATGTTTGCTTTTAGCGACTAAGTATGTTAGCCCCAGTTTGTTTTTATATTATGTACAGTGACAAGCATTCAGAGTACGTCATTTTGGTATAATTCTTCTATACCCATTGAATAAATATTGTGATCCCATTACATAACAACCCGTTTTATCCTTTGAAAAATACTTAAATGATTTCTTACTGTTTTTTTTCCGCTGTTGCCAATACACGTTCTTTATTACTCTTAGATCTTTACTGTTAACATTTTATCTTTTCTAAAACTGTGATTATTATGCGTGATGCTTCACTTTGTCAAATACTTTGGTCATCATCAAGTCGCATGTCTTTTGTAGAATTTTGCATTCACAACAGCTTATCCGAAAGAATCTCGCTCTCTAGCCAGCTTCTATACAACTTCTACTGTCGTCATGTTCAATGTATCTTTGTCTTGAAACCACCTTCTTCTTGGTCTACCCTTCATGCGTAGTCCATGATCCATGCATTCCATTATTGTTCTTTCAATCTCGCTGTGAATTTTTTCCGTGACATAGTTTTTTTAAAAATTTCCTCAGAAGAATTGTGTGTAAAACCCAATCCGTTTTAATGTTTAAATGTCTTCATTGCAATTTTCCAATATCATGACTATCTTAATGACTGTTCTGTAATATTTTGTTTCGAATGAATCGATTTTTTTTCTTGTTGTTTTCGAGATGTCCATGACTCGAAGCCAAATGTTGCTATCGAGAAGATATATATCATCAATAAATTTTATTTTACTGCCTTGCAGGTATTGCGCCGCGCTTTCTTTATAGTGTTTAACTGTTGTGTTGCTATTGCTAATCTATTGTTAATCTCCTTCTGGTAGTCTCCATTCTTACTTACTACAGATTACAGATCGTCATATTTTTTTTGAAATATTAAGTTCTTCACTGTTGACAATGATTTTGTGGTGTCTTTTTTTCTTTGTCATGAAATGTGCCGATGGTCGTTGAAATTTATAGACATCGGAATCATACGTCTTAAATTAGAAGCAAAACTTTCTTTGTATAACGTTTAACAAGTTTAAAAAATGTGGCAAAAATAATTGGCTAATGAACAAAATAAAAGATAATAAAAACCAATCTGCATTGTGGATATTATCTTGGTTTTCTGTATATCTAAATAGATGTTTTACTTTTCACTTTTTAACACTCTGTTGTCTCTTCTAATAGTTTTTTCATTGTTTGAGAGAATGACTGTGACATCAGCGTACATGAGTCCTGGAACTATGTTGCCACCTATTGTGAAAAGGTCAAACTTGACAAATGTGTTATATCGTCTGACATTTCTCAAGATGTTCTCAGTAAAGATATTGAACTGATATGAAGAGATGATGCGTCCCTGCTTAACCCCTTTTTGTACTGCAAACCGATTTAATGTTTTCACCTCTATAATGATAGCGTCGTGCTCTTCGTGGTATAGTGATTCTATAAACGATTCTGACTGATGCACTGCCAGCACTATCAGCTCTAAAAACCCCAAGAAAAATGAACTAGATGACTTGAGAACAATCCTGGACCAACTATGCAATAACTTCCATAGAGTAGTCATTCAGTGGATACCATCACACTGTAATATACACGGGAACGAACGCGCAGACAAATTAGCTAAAGAGGGAGGGAGATTACCACAAGTGAACTATCCGCTCAGTTATGATGAAGCCAAATCCATCATCAAGGGTCAGTTCCATGAAAAATGGAAACGAGAACACCCAAAGCATAACGAGAGTGGCGGATACCATCAACTATCAAGGAGGGATCAAGCCATCATACTTAGCTTACGCACTGGCCACAATAAAATGAGAAATCACATGTTCAACAAATTCAAAATAGGTACAACTAGCCTATGCCACTGTACACTGGACAATATGACTACAAAAATGTTCTACGGGATTGCCCCCAGTACACAGACCTGAGAAGAGCAATGTGGTCCACGCCCACCTCCCTGGAAGAAAAACTATATGGGGCAATCGATTCGCTTAAACAGACAGCTGACCTCATGAGAGAGTCTGGAATCCTACTCTGATTGAGTCTTGATCGCAGAGAGAGAGATTCGATAAACTGTATTAGCTATGTTGAAAAGTCTATATCTTTTCTTGATGTTCCACAGTTTCTGATGGTGTACTCAATGCCCTCTTTGTAATCTATGAAGCATGTATGCAGTTCAATGTTTTGGTTTTAATCAAGAAAAAAGATCTGTAAATTAGTTTTATATATTACACCAAAGTTGTTTTTTTCCGAGAATGTAATACATTGTACAGAAATTGAAGAAAATAACGTGGATAATTGTGTTAATGCTTAAAATATATTGTCTTAAAGATGGCATCCAGATATGAATAAATCACCAACACATGCACGATGTTAAATAAATTTAAAGACATTTAAAAGATCGAAGATAAAAGATGTGGATTTAGCAAAAAGGAAGACAAATGAATGGAGCAATGAAACGGTAAGGTTCGTTGTAGCGTGGAGGTAAATGTGCCAATGACTACAGACAGACAGATAAATAGGTTTCTGGTTTGGACAGAGAGAGAGAGAGACAGACAGGCGGGCATGTGGTTGTACGGGGGCCGAAAAGACAGACAGAGAGATAGATGGATAGATTGAAGGAGAGCTGAAATGATGCATGAATGCAAGGTTGGCTGAATGAAAAGATGGACTGACGGATAGTTAGACAGACAAACATACAGATTCAAATGGAGGAATGTTACTATGTACCTTGTTGTAGCATAGAGGTTGATATGTTTACCTTTTGTTATAAAGTGCAAGGCTCACATCCATATTAATTTACACTGTCTATTTCTTTTAACCAGTCTTCTTCTTCTTTCTTCTTTTCTCTTTTCACTGATACCTAAAAGGTGTCGTGATTTATATCATTTGTCGTTCTTGAGCTGCTCGAATTGTCTGAATTAGTGATTTTCCTTGGTTGTTACATGTCTCTGTCACTGCATCTATCCATCTTGTTCTGGGTCTTCCTCTTGGTCTTTTTCCATGCATTCTCGAGAAGAACTCCCTTGATGGTGATAGGAAAGGATTAATTCTGACCAGGTGGCCAAACCATTTAAGTTGTTGTTGTTCTATACATTCTTGGCAGGGTTTTATTCCTACCATTTTTCTTATGGTTTCATTTGGTATTCTATCTGTATAGGTTTGCATTTCAGCGTCGAGGGGAGATATTAACCAGTAACACCTGAAAAAAGGCAGGTGAGATCGAATACCTCGTTCTGTCGGAGTCAGGCGTTAATTGTTTTCTGTCCAATGTTGTCAAAGACGTGCTTTTCTCTTTCTTTCTCTCCCCTCCCTCTCCCTATTTCTCTCGTTTTTCGTTTGTGGATTCATGTAGGCGTGGAAAATTTTTTTTTCTTCAGGAACTGAATTTTTCGTTTTATTTTGCTCCCAGAATGCACTAGCATTGTGAGCGAGTGTCCCTCGTCACAATGGCAGATATTCTGCGACATCAGAGGTACTAGTATTTTTCATTATTCAGAGACTGACATTGATTTGTTGCGAGTAGTCAAATTATAAATGATATAGCAAGTAACGAATCTCTACATGCTTTAAGGCGTTTGGGGAATATGGTGCTAGTTCCCATACTTTTCAATAATCGGCGACACACTTGTAGTTAGTGATGTCGTCGGTATCAATCCAAGTTGGCCTTTTTTCTCAAAAAAAATCTCTGGTCTAGTACCCATTTTTAGAGGTTGGGCAAATTTGTGTCCCCTTTTCGCTATTATAATCCATATCTCTGCAAATTAATAATCCGTTTATGTAATTTGGTTGACTGATCTATCTCCTTCTTCTTTCCTTCCTCGTTTGCATTTCAGCGTCGAGAGGAGATATTATTTGCGGTCTTTTGCTCTTCTGTTCGCCTCTGCTGCTGTTATGTTTCCTAGTGTTTCTAAATTCCGTCAATCCATCTTTTTCGTAGTTGGCCTTCGGGTCTGGTGTTCTCGCAACGTTTATTGAAGGCTCCTTGTGTTGTTTGGATCTTTCTGCCTTTTCACGTTGCCAAACAATTTTGTCTGTTGTTTCTTTATATATTCTATGGCGGGGGTTATTCCTAGCTTTTTTCTCAGTTCTTTATTTTCTGATCTTGTCTTTAAGGCTGTTTCTTTTCATTCGTCTAACACACTTTATCTCAACAGAGGTTATTTTTCTTTTTGTTTTTGCATCTATGATCCAGGACTGGCATTAGTAGCACAACGCTGGGATGAAGACTGATCTATGGCAGGGTAATTCAAGTAACTACAAATCTACTACAGGTCTTAACGTCTATGCCCAACTCTACTGTGTGCTTCTATGAAATTTCATACATGTACATGTCATGTTATTCTACTCAAATATAATTATCATTCAGACAGAGAGGTAAAGAAACAGATTCACTAACAGAGTGATGCGCAGACTAATAGACAGAGAGATGAGCAGGCAAGTAGCCTGAGATAGATAAAGAAAAAAAGAAGATAGATAAACAATCCTAGTATCAAGCAGGTCAGAAATATAAATAAGAAGTTCTTCTCTTGTTGGCAAAGCAAACATTGATGTAGTTTAACGCTTAAAAACTGTTCAGGTTGTTGGCTTCTATTTTGACGGCCCGGAAGTTCTATGTGTGATGGATTGTGGGTAACAATGTGAACTGAATCGAAACATAATAACTCGAGCGGAAAGATCTGATCGAATATCTCGATTTTTGTTCATCCATTTTTCTGTTATGTATCCTATACACACAATTTTTAATTTCTGCACACTTGGGTATGTCAATCCCAACTTTAGAAAAAATGCATAAACTACGTAATGTATAATCGCATATCTGCATATTTATATCTGTAAAATAAGCTTATGAGAGAGTATTTACAGCTGTATGGTAAGATATGTCAGGAACTTAGAGAGAGTGAAGTTTATATCCATATAGTCTTACGATTACCAGTACTTTCAAGAAGTAATAGTTTTCTCCTTTTTATTGTTACATTCTTTCGAAAAAATGAGGAAAATACTATGCAATCCATTTTTTACAATAGAAACAAGAAAAGAGTTCTTAAGTGTTACGTAGAGCCAGTCTTAACATATGGATGCGAGTCATGGACAATAAGACAACAGACAAGAAAATCACTGGAGTCTGTAGAAATGTGGTTTTACAGAAGAATGTTGAGAATACCATGGACAGCTAAGAAGAGTAATGAAGAGGTTCTGAGAGAGGTCAAAGCAAAAAGAGAGCTAATTTCCAATGTTAGGAAGAGACAATCATAATTTTTTGGCCATTTAATGAGAAGAGAACAACTTGAATACATTGTAACAACTGGAAAAATTGAGGGACGAAGAGATAAAGGGAAGCAAATAGAAAAAATAACAGACGGCTTAAAAGAATGGCTTGGCAGAAGGTCAACAACAGGAATGATCAATAGCTGTCGTGATCGAAAGTTGTGGAGAGACATGATCACCTACGCCACTAGGCCCGGTTCTTGATGATGATGATTGTTACATTATTTCCCTTAATATAACAAGTCTGAACTGTAAACACAATTTTAAAATGATTAAATTGAATGCTATTTTAGGTCATTTATAATTTTCAGTTTAATATCCGGTATTTATAGTCCCTCCGCGTGGCTATCGGGGCTCTGGTCAGGGATACAAGATTAGAGTCACTGGCATCTGCCATGCGCGTAAGAGGCGACTATGGAGGTTATTTTAGCCGGTTCTGCGGAGTTCGTGCATCTAGACATCTTAAATCCCTTCGCTAGTGTGTGACTGACGTGCTTCTTACTGGGAACGTGCTGAGGAGGACTATTTGAACACATATAGAATTATCCGTTGTGCAATGAAGATGGTCTGGTGACTAAACTAATGAAATTAGTTCTGAGCAAACCACAAACAATAATTTGGAAGTTAAGTTAAAAGATGCATCACTGTAACCATCGCCATTATGGAGCAAAGTGGGGAGCTCGAGACAATGTTTAAGTTGTCAAAAGCACAAGTCTGACGACGTAAACATCGGAATAGGAATACAAGAAGAAGAGGAATACAAATTCTTCCTTCATTTATTTATAGTAAATGTTAAACATATGGCAGAATGCGATTTATATTATAGGCCTTGTCTTTGATTAAAATAGTAATGGGAGTTCAGAGCGTTAGATTAATGAGTGTTAGATTTATGTAACTGATTTTCTAATGGATTTTATTATCTGCGGCCGAGTGGTGTTCTTGTATAATGATCAAAAAGAATCGGGTTCAATTCATAAGTGTGAGTATTTTTTTGTGTTTTGTTTTATCTGAACCAACACGGATTTTCGGTTTACTCAATCTCTAAAAATGGTTACCAGAAATGTTACTTGGTATAGTACAGCGGCCTGGTGTGACACTGACCACATAATCACACAATCTGCTAGCTGTTATTGACTATATTATTGATTATATATAACGCTACGTTTACACATAAACGCTGTGGATTTAACTTGAAGCCTTGCTTGTCAGGAAGTTCCAACTATAACACAAATATTGAATTCTAAGTCTTTACAACGGTTTGGCTATACCTAACATGATTAGTATAATTATGAGACACGATCTAATATGATTCCATCTAGCTACGGAATCTGGTTCTCAGTACTCCATTAGTGAATAAATTCCGTTAAATACTCACACTTCATTAACATAAGTTGTCTTCGGTAGGGTGAGTAATTGGCCAATCAGCCAATCACTAGTGACTAGATTAAACTTTATATAAGCTTAGTTTTATAATTCGTAAAACAGACATCATCTTGACCTACACCTTATTCCACTACTGTTAAAAATGTGAGAATGCACGTTACCCCAAGCGTGAGTTAGTTTATTTTTTCAATTGTCCGCTCTACTTCTCAAATTTGGTTATTATTAGGTTTTGATCCAGTGACATGTGAAATCTGTCTTATAATAAAGTTGTGAACTTCGGTTAGTTCCTCAACCCTATTTAAAGGCTTCCATTCTTTGTGACCTGTTCCGTTTGCGTCACTGCCATTGACTACTTCATTATGAGTACAAGGACTATAACTTATGCCCACTTCCGGGATTTAAAGAAATGTGTTCTTCTCAACAGGGATTTGGGTTGTCTCAGGAGACAAATAATAATAAATAAATATTATTATATAGGGAAACTTTCGAGGCGACAATAGGGAATCATAGAAGGAAGAGGTATGTGTTAGCACTCAGAATAAATGACAAATAAACAACAGAAAAAAAACAAAGAACAATATGTGGTCCGAAGCAGGATCGAACCCGTACTCCATGGCACTGCGCCTTGCCACGAGAAGCCGAACGCTTGGTACACTGCCACTCAGCTAATTAAAAAATTAGCTATTGTGAGCAGTGTCTTACACGAAGGTGTTCTCATGACTATAGCATAGGGTTACGATCACAGATCGGAAATAAATTGTATTTCTGTACTTTCCTATAAAGGCAAGTATCTCCCATTAGGACTGAATACTTGTGTTGGAGACAAACATTTATTGGACGAAACTGCACGAATAGTAGTTTCCAGTGGTTATAAACTGTCTCAGCTTCTGTAAATGGAAACAACGAAAAGTAGGGCGCTCTTGCGTGACACCTACAACATCAACCATGATATGTGCCGCCGTTGGTCATTGAAAAGTATAGGTATCGACATCATTACGTCTTAAAGTAGAGGCAAAACTTTTCTTTGTATAAAATTTTAAGCATTTAGCAAAATGTGGCAAAAAATAATTGGCTAATGAATAACATAAAAGATAATAAAAACCAATCTGCATTGTGGCATCTGTCTTAATTTCGCCAAGAAGTGTATATTAAACACGCTCATCATTTTTTAACTGCTACGCGAGTACGGCGAAATGAAAGAGCGGACATGTTGGCTAGCTGCGCTGTCGTTGGACGGGCAACCAATGGATCGGGCGGACATCACTAATACCCTCCGAGATGTGGGAGGCGCACAGGACTTCGACAAACATAGATCCACGTCACTTCTTCGGATGATGGAAATGGGAGTTAAGATGGGCACAGCCAGAAATGAGAAACTTAGTGGCCGTGTAAGAAGACTTATCAACCAATATAGAACTGGAGTCGTCAGTCGCTGGACACTGTGGGAATTGCTGAGGAGGGGATCTGACCACCTATGGACATCCATAGTGTCTTTGAATTATCCAAACATATTTCTTCAGTTATAAATTAGATTTCTTGTTATGATAGTAACGGACGAGTTACTCAAGACGCTGCTCAGCGACACATAACCTGACGCTGTAGTTCAGATTAATAAATTGGAATTGACCAAGATCCTGCATGGTCTCTCTTATATTTTTTTTCATGAGCTTTGGTACATTTATATTGTATGTATTCGCATTCATTCTTTCGGAGTCACTGAATAAATTCAAGAAGACAGCTAACGACTTGTAATTGCCGATGTCCAGAAAGTTGCACATGCTACCTCTTATAATACGCCACATTACAAATAATATAGGTTAAAGGAATAACTAAGAAGACAGAAAAACAAAACTCTGGTACACATTTTCAAAACCTGGATGAACCTCTAATTCGTATCGGTCTGAAACAAGTTAGCTACAGCCGAGAGCTGAACCCTTATCATTTCATCAAGAGACATGCAATATACACATTTCTTTACCCTTGGCCTCGTCTTTAAACATCACAATTAATCGCTAATGCTTCATTCTCAGATTCAAGACATAACACAACGCAACGACTTATCCTAACGTATTTGACACTTGAGGTTGATCCTATAGTAAAGAACTCTTATCGCTCCATGTATTCTCTAATTAATAAATGAAGTTTAAATAAAAAGCACAGCTTTATTATTTTTAAACATTGCCTTAATTATCAAGCGAACTGCTCAAGTATACTTGTAAATATAAATGGGATACATTATGCCGACGATAACACGATATCTTTGCACGTAAATACACAAGCAACTTTCAGTATGAGCTTTTTTGTTTTCAACCCTGTATTAATTACTGCAATAAACAAAAGAAGATGCTGCAAAAAATGTTAAAACAGCTTAAACTTGAAAGTATATTAAAATATTCCTCAAAGTGTGTTCAACTGGAAGAAAGAAATATAGAGCTGTTGCCTAAGAACTCACAAAAGCTGTATCTTATATTTTACATATATTTATAAATTAGTACATGGCAATAAGTGAGGCAATCATGTCTTACAACGTCATCAGATGACATGGCAATAATTGAGGCTATCATGTTTTACAACGTCATCAGATGGCTTGGCAATAAATGATGCCATCACGTTTTACAACGTCATCAGATGACATGGCAATAAGTGAGGCTATCACGTTTTACAACGTCATCAGATGACATGGCAATAAGTGAGGCTATCACGTTTTACAACGTCATCGGGTGGCATGGCAATCAATAAGCGAGGCAATCATGTTATGCACCATCATTAGATGACATGGCAATAAGTGAGCCAAGCATGTTTTACAATGGAACTGCTTTAACGATACGCGAAACGTGTGTCTAATTTAAGTCTGATGCTTTTCAATCGACTCATCGGAAGAAAGAATAGAAATATGACTCATTGAAATAGAGAAGAACAGTATTTCTCCCACTCAAAACAACTAAAAATGTGATCGCCTCGAAGATCCTGATGATTTTTATTGTAGAACTGTTTCCATCTCTCCGTTCCAAATTGTTCTCCTTAATTTTCATCAATTTCCAATATTAGGAAGAGACAATCATCATTTTTTGGCCATGTAATGAGAAGAGAACAGCTGGAATATATTGTAACAACTGGGAAAATTGAGGGACGAAGAGATAGAGGGAAGCAAAGAGAAAAGATACCAGACAGCTTAGATCGAAAAATGTGGGGAGGCATGATCACCTACGTCAGCAGGCCCGGTAGATGATGATGATGATGATGATGATGATGATGATCTACATCGTTCACACGACGACAATGCCTACATCGCCCGCTCTTAAGAGGACAATCTATTTAAATGTGAACTCAAACTTGTTTCTAATTAATGTTCTATAGAGGATTTAGATCAAGGTTATATTTCTGAAATGAATTCTCGGGCAGATGGTGCTCGTAAACCTGGAGGGCCGACCATCTAAGGGCAGAATCCCCCTACAGAAAAGACAATCTGCTGCCTTGCAGGAAGATTGGGGACAATCAAAGGCTAGGGAAAGCAAACCTGAATAAAATGCTGGCTGAAATCGGATGCACTGGGCTACTGGCGCAGAACACAGTGCACCGTATTAACGTGTGTTCGATCAGAGTGGATCTGGCAGACTCTAATTGTGATGTTCTGTCTGTGGGGGCGAGCAGCACACTTAACCTGACAGCTGACTTCATTTGAGAGTCTGGAATCCTACTCTGATTGAGTCCTGGTCGCAGAGAGAGAGAGAGAGAGAGAGAGAGAGAGAGAGTGAGAAATGAATCAAGATAGCTAAAATATCAATGATAAACGTCTGTGAAATCTACTCCCTGAACAAAATTATCAGAATTGTTTTTGTTTAAGATACCATGTAGTTCTATATGTTGTCTGTGCTAATAGAATGTATATTAAATATCCCATATGGAGAACATGTTTCCTATTTTATTTTTCAATTTTGTTTGTTTTTTTTAATTGTATAGGGAGTACAATTATGTATTCATACGAGCATGCTGACAGAAAAACTAGCCTGCCACCTAAATTGTTTCAAATTTGGCTCATCGATTACACATTCTAGATCTATTTTCCCTTCTCCAAATCTATTTATTTCAATGTGAAATCTGTCTCGTTTATTTCGTTACATCAAACCTTCCTCCTTGACTCAACAACTCCAAAACTACCTCCTCGACTCAACGACCCCAACTCTGCCTCCTTGACTCAACGACCCAAACCTGCCTCCTCGACTCAACAACCACAAATCTGCCTCCTCGACTCAACGACCCCCACCTGCCTCCTCGACTCAACGACCCCAAACCTGCCTCCTCGACTCAACGACCCCAACCTTGTTTCCTCGACTCAACGACCCCAAATCTGCCCCCTCGACTCAACAACCCCAAACCATGCCCCTCGATGACCCCAAACCTGCCTCCTCGACGACCCCAAGTTAATCTCCTCCACTCCGTTTCTCCGATTCTAACTTAGTCTCTACTCCCTCACTCCCTCTACTCCCTCAACTCTCTCCACTCCCTTTACTCACTCTACTCCCTCTACTCCCTCCACTCCCTCTATTCCTTATCTTAGACACCACTTTTCCGAGCTGACTTTAAATAGCCACGACTTTAATCTAAACCCGCATATACAACTTGACCCAAACCCGACTACACATAACAAAAGAGAAATAAACTACATGGCGTTCTTTCTTCCAAATTGACTGTTTAACCTCAACACATTGAAATGAAAACAAGACGCAGCGATGTTCATGACGCCCTAGAGTTTCAATCTTCAACAATATCGAGAACTCTCTCGAGAGAACTATTCAAATAAAATAAATCTTTGAAACTCAATAACTTCTGGTTTCACGAAAAAAATTCCCACCAATCATATAAGGATCAGAATTTTATTAAAATCGACGCGCTGGAAGCTTCAATTTTCTTAATAGGGAAAGGGTTTTCCTTTTTCCTTAATTTTTGAATTGAAGAATGAAAAAAAGGGAGGGGGGGGGGGGGAGCGGAACAATGTATAAATAGAGAATACGAGAAAATCTGCCGGTTAAAACTTCAGATTTATTTTTTGTCGGGTTAGGTTAAACTCGTTAAGGCTCACTTTGTGTCGCACCTGTCAATCCAAATGTGGTTAAGCGTCGCAGTTTCCGTTTTGCTGGTGCGCGATATTTCTGTGGTGATGGCAAAAAAACGTGCTCACGAAGAGAGCAAGATGACGTAAATGACGTAGTGAAGCTGCTACTGTGGTTATAAAACATCATTTCTAGCTGGGGTATTAACCCTTGCTTTGAGGGGTCTAGGTGGTCCAGGTGTTAATCGTCGGTGTCTGGGCTAAAATGTTCCGGGTTCCAGTTCTATCACAGGCAGTTGGAATTTTTCTCTTCGAATCCATGGTTTTTTTGTGGCTTTATTCTTTTTTTTAAATTTTTTTTTATCTTTCTCACTGGTACCGAAAAGGTGTCGTGGTTACATCATTTGTCGTTCTTGCGCTGTTCGGACTGTCTGAATTAGTGATTTTCATTTGTTGTTACATGTCTCTATCACTGCATCTATCCATCTTCTTCTGAGTCTCATTCTTGGTCTTCTCAAGCATCGCATCTCACTTGTATTGATCTGTCTTGTGGCTTTACCCTCCCCAAATCTCTGGCAGTGAGAACGACTAGCACTATCAGATAATAAGTAAAAGACCGCTGAATGGAACATGAAAAAAAAATCCCCAAAACGTCAAAACTATCGTCAATAAGATTTTTAAAAAAGCACGAGAATATCTGCCTGTATGGCGGGTGACACATGAGCACACATCTGCTCGTTTTACTAATTTTTCAATGTTTTATTTATTTTGTTTTGAGAAAGGCATCCTGATAGAAACGACGACGGGTCAAATAAGAGTTTGATTCACGATATTTTTGGACCAATTTTGTAATGCTTTTAAATATCTTTACAATTCTTTAACTTCTCATGAAAGCATTCTTTAGAGATGCGATATCATAAAACGATCCGGCGCTTATTTTATATAGACCATATTATGAATGAGAATATGCGCAACAACATGCAGATCTATAGGAATAAATAAAGAATTACTGTCATTGGTTTTAAAAAAACGATTAAAATGGTACGGACAAAGTAACAAGATCTACAGGCGTTGCATTTTGTATGGCTCAGTAGTAGGTACAATAAATCAAGGCATGCAGCGAAAGTGTTGGGAAGATAATATCAGCGGATGGACAGAAACAACCTTCATCACATCCCCAGGAAGCGGCTTTCGAACGTGAAGGTTGGATAAATTGGGAAGACATCAACATGGATGCTGAAACAATCACAAAGTGACGTGACTATCATCAGTGATGCTACGACCACCAAGTTAGGTGACTATCATCAGTGATGTTACGACCACCAAGTTAGGTGACTATCATCAGTGATGCTACGACCACCAAGTTAGGTGACTATCATGATTGATGCTACGACCACCAAGTTAGGTGACTATCATAAGTGATGCTACGACCACCAACTTAGGTGACTATCATAAGTGATGCTACGACCACCAAGTTAGGTGACTATCATCAGTGATGTTACGACCACCAAGTTAGGTGACTATCATCAGTGATGCTACGACCACCAAGTTAGGTGACTATCATGATTGATGCTACGACCACCAAGTTAGGTGACTATCATAAGTGATGCTACGACCACCAATTTAGGTGACTATCATAAGTGATGCTACGACCACCAAGTTAGGTGACTATCATAAGTGATGCTACGACCACCAACTTAGGTGACTATCATAAGTGATGCTACGACCACCAAGTTAGGTGACTATCAAAAGTGATGCTACGACCACCAAGGTACGAGGCTATCATAAGTGATTCTACGACCACCAAGGTACGAGGCTATCATAAGTGATTCTACGACCACCAAGGTGCGAGGCTATCATAAGTGATTCTACGACCACCAAGGTGCGAGGCTATCATAAGTGATTCTACGACCACCAAGGTACGAGGCTATCATAAGTGATTCTACGACCACCAGGTGCGAGGCTATCATAAGTGATTCTACGACCACCAAGGTGCGAGGCTATCATAAGTGATTCTACGACCACCAAGGTACGAGGCTATCATAAGTGATTCTACGACCACCAAGGCACGAGGCTATCATAAGTGATTCTACGACCACCAAGGCACGAGGCTATCATCATGCGTGCTAGAACGACCACTAAGTTACCTGACTATCATCATGAGTTCCCCAACTACCACCAGATTACATAACTATCATCATGAGTTCCCTAAATTCCACTAAGATTACAGGACTATCTTCATGAGTTCCCCAGCGACCACCAAGACTACGTAATATCATCATAATCGCTTCAACACCAAGATTACGTACTATCATCATGAGTGCTCCAACGATCATCAAGATTATAAGACTGTAACCATGCGTTCCCCAACTACCAACAGGATTACTGGACTATAATCATGAGTTACCCAACGATCACCAAGATTACTGGACTATCATCATGAGTTTCCCAACGACCACCAAGATTACAGGACTATCATCATGGGCTCCCCAACTACCAACACGATTACATTACTATCATCATGAGTTTTCCAAATACTACCAAGATGACATGACTGTCATCGTGAGTACTCCAACAACCACAAAATCACAGTACTATCATCAAGAATTTTCCAACGACCACCAAGTTACGGAGTGATGATGATGATGGATTTATGATGACGTTTTTCTAAATGGAATCACATGGGAGAAATCAGAACACAGTTTAAATATATATATAGTCTAGGAATGGAATAGAATCATATCATGAAAGATATACGAATGCAGTAGTTTAGTAAGTATTTAAGGTTGGATATGTTAGTAGTTACCCATAATAAAGTACAATAGAAGCTTCTAGTAGTTAGTAATATAACTATCAATTACAGAAACTTAAGAACGATGGTAAATTTTAGGAATGAAAATGTGTAGCGATAATTGGAAAGGTAGAGGAATTGAATTAAACTGGACTAGATTTTCTCCCCAAAATAATGATGTCAAACGTCCAGAAAACAGGTTGATAAACAACTCAGTTAACTGAGGCAAGGGGGCAAATTAGGTTTAAGTGAGGGAAATGTTACTCTTAAAGGACATGCTATGTCCTCATTTTTAATCCATAGGTCAGTCAGTTGTCAAGATGGAGTTTGTTTCTTATAAATTGACACCAAAGTCATACGGAGTTGAACATTGTCTTTAATGTTTGGCTGGTGGTTTAACAGCAAGTGACTCAACCAATAAATTATGCAAATGAGACATGGGTGTATAACCACATGCATTAGCAGAATTGGGAGCCGCGATAGTTCAGTGGTTAGTGAACTGGACTAAAAAGAACAAAAGGCCGGGTTCGATCCTGACCGACGGCTTCCGGGTTAAACCAGCATTAAATGGGTACCGAATTTTTTGGGGGAAAGTAAAGCGGCACGGGCGTAATACCGACCACATTACCCCAAAAACCATGTGCCGAAGGTCTGTAAAAGATATGGTCACTAACGCCATATTCCCTATACGCCACTTGGCGTGACGGAAGCTCTTTACTTACTTTTTTATTAGCAGAATTATATAGACAGACAGCGTAAAACCGACAGAGGTGTACAGTAGACAAGCTTAGTCCGGCTCGGCCGAATATGCCTTAGGGCAAGCTTGAGAGTTATATAATAGTTATGGACTTCCACACAGTTTTTATCGGATAGAGATGTAGAAGGAAGATCCAGAAAGATTAGCCAGGAAAACATAGTTTAGTTCAGAAGTATTCCAAGTTTCTAAAGTGTTCCAAGTTAGATTTGTAAGTTTTTGTGCTCCAGAGAATGATAATATTTAGGTAAAGAAAATCATAGAGTAAATCAAGACATAGATGTATAATAGAATAGAGTAAATTAAGGCTGATATAGAAAAGCAAATGTAAAGCAAGATGAGTTATATTTCAATAAAAAAAATAAATAGTATTTTAGAAATGGCATAGATAATGACTATAAAGGGATGCCTCAAATAACTAACGGTGTTAACCTCTTGAGCGCATCAGATGAAGAACTTTATAATCAGAAGTGTTTAGAAGAACACTATTAGGATGATCGGACTTGTATAGATTACAATCTAACAAAAATGGAATCACTCATATATATAATAGTCAGCATTTATTTGACTACTTGTATTCATGTCAAGAATATTGTGATTCGTTGTATTGTTGTCTTTGTGTAAGCAATACTCAATCAGCGCCATATCACCCGCCGTATCACACACAAGCAGACACATGTATTGACTATCCGGAGAAAGTATTCGCCTCTAGATTGTATACTACAGTTTGAAAAATATTTGAAAAGTAACAACGTCCCGTTCATTTCCGCACAACGGGCTGCTGATCACTTAGTGCTGAGATAACTGTTACATTATACCGCCTCTAATTTCGGTGTAATCCTCGTTATTGACGCAATCTGCTTTGTTCCTCTTTGTTCCTGTCACAGATGAAGACTTTATAAGTCAAAACGTCTGTTTATATTGCCCGTCTTATTTTAGAAAAGCTGAGGCAAGCATTTTACATGTGATTATTTCCCCTTTATTTTACAGCAGCATTACCTCAGATTTGCAAGAACTTGTATTTGATTGTGTTTTATGGCTGTTCATATTGAGGAGAAATGAACAGATATATCTTGAAAAATGGTATGGTTAAAGCTTCACGTAACAAGTAGACACCACAAATCAGAAAGACGATGCGGCGCATGGCCTTCAACAGGAACAAACATACAACACAAATGGTCAATTTTCGCCAGCTTTTACCTCTGACGAAGTCCTAGAGACACTAGGAACTGAATCTTGCATGTTAATCTATTTTTCCCTGGCAGCCGTGTGCACAGGGGTTCCTCGCTGCACAGGCAGATAACTCCGACTTTGGAGGTACTCATATTTTTTCCGTCGATGAGTAATTGGACGTTTCAATGGTCAATATGAACAATGGACAACATCACATGATAGTCCTGTAATTTTGGTGGTAGTTGTTCATATTGACCATACGACTGACCTGCCATTGTATCATTTCTCGTGTCGTTACTCGTCATGCCACCAGGGTAGTAGATACATTTTTCACGATAAGACGAGAAGTAAAGGAGAACAATATTACTAATTGTTTGTTTCAAGTAGCCCGTCTCACATAATGTTGTCCTCTTCTCCTGCGCCTTAGATGTAGATTATGTTTGAGAACAGGTGGTTGGCTATTGTTGAGACAATAGCAAATATGCGTCAGTTGTGGAAACAGAACGTATTCCACAAATGAACAAAGCACAGATATACTGTTTAGTATCTCCCACATTCGCTGTTTCCGTCTCTCCTACACCCTTTGCACTTTCTTTTGTGCGTTCTTTCTCTCTATCTCTCTCTCTCTCTCTCTCTCTCTCTCTCATGTTCGTTTGTTTTTTCTATAGCCCTTGTTTTACCGCTCCTTCTGTCGCTTTATTTATGTCTCTATTTTTCCTGCTATCTCTCGATTCTCGCTTATACTATATCATTCTTTTTATATCTTGCTCCAATGTGTTTTTTTGCTTTATTTTATATCACTACTATTCTCCTGCTAGCTATATAACTTAATTCCTCTCTCGCTGATTCATTTATCTTAATATTCATATATATATATTCTTGTTCTATTTTTTAAAAAAAATATCTCTTTATCATGCCTATTTTTGTCCGTTTCTTGTTTTTGTTTTCTGGTATGTTATATGTCCTATTTTTCCATCTCTTTGACACTATTTTTCTATCTCTTTATTCTTGTTTCTCTCTTTCCACTTCCTTTCTGTAATCCATCAAGTAAAAAGACATCTCCTTTCCCTCGTGCCCAAACACAGCCTTTTGTTCACCTCTAGACCCCAAGTGTCTCATTAGCGCCTTCACACACATTCCTTGTTCTGACCTGTACGCCTGACATTTGCTCGCTCACTACCGGGCTTTCCTCAATGTGTTGGGCCTTCCTTATCGAGTTTGCAAATGCATTTGGACCCACCTCCAAGTGGATCTCTCAGAGCTAAATAAACATCATCATAAACATTTCAACCTTTATGGAAACCATGTCTTCAAAAACTCTCTTTTCTATTTGTGTTATTCTCTTACAGTTCTCTCTTTCCCTCCACCCCCCCCCCCATTTTTCCTTTTAAAAAAAAAGCTCATGAAGTGATAACCTCCCATTCCTCTTTCATATGTTTATATGATATATCTGATATGAAAAGAGGATGATATATCTCTCGTCTTGTTTTTATTTAAAATTTTTTTGCACACTTTCTGTCACTTCATATTTCTGTATATTGTGAAACAACCCTCGTCTTGTAAATGAGAATAAACCTCGTCTTGTAAATGAGAATAAACCTCGTCTTGTAAATGAGAATAAACCTCGTCTAATGAGAATAAACCTCGTCTTGTTAATGAGAATAAACCTCGTCTTGTTAATGAGAATAAACCTCGTCTTGTTAATGAGAATAAACCTCGTCTTGTAAATGAGAATAAACCTCGTCTTGTAAATGAGAATAAACCTCGTCTTGTAATGAGAATAAACCTCGTCTTGTTAATGAGAATAAACCTCGTCTTGTTAATGAGAATAAACCTCGTCTTGTTAATGAGAAAAACCTCGTCTTGTTAATGAGAATAAACCTCGTCTTGTAAATGAGAATAAACCTCGTCTTGTAATGAGAATAAACCTCGTCTTGTTAATGAGAATAAACCTCGTCTTGTAAATGAGAATAAACCTCGTCTTGTAAATGAGAATAAACCTCGTCTTGTTAATGAGAATAAACCTCGTCTTGTTAATGAGAATAAACCTCGTCTTGTTAATGAGAATAAACCTCGTCTTGTTAATGAGAATAAACCTCGTCTTGTAATGAGAATAAACCTCGTCTTGTTAATGAGAATAAACCTCGTCTTGTTAATGAGAATAACCTCGTCTTGTAATGAGAATAAACCTCGTCTTGTTAATGAGAATAAACCTCGTCTTGTAAATGAGAATAAACCTCGTCTTGTAAATGAGAATAAACCTCGTCTTGTTAATGAGAATAAACCTCGTCTTGTTAATGAGAATAAACCTCGTCTTGTAAATGAGAATAAACCTCGTCTTGTTAATGAGAATAAACCTCGTCTTGTTAATGAGAATAAACCTCGTCTTGTTAATGAGAATAAACCTCGTCTTGTAAATGAGAATAAACCTCGTCTTGTAATGAGAATAAACCTCGTCTTGTTAATGAGAATAAACCTCGTCTTGTTAATGAGAATAAACCTCGTCTTGTTAATGAGAATAAATGATCCTGACGGGTTTTATACCACCACTAAGGTGTTTCCTCGCCCTAGGCAGGTGTTCTATAGAGCTGGAGTATCAACGTCGCATGCCTAGTGTAGTCACTATGAGGTTCAGAATCTATGTTTACATTGTTTCCCCATTATGTGTTCAATAAACAGATTTACAAAAAAAACAAAAAACGTTTCAGCTATACAACGGCCTCTCACGATATGATATATATATTTTAAAATTAAAGCTGCTTTATATAAGTGTATATTTACTTACCACATTTCATCCAGCTTTAATGGCGGGTTCACGCTCTATTATATTTGGTATGCTTATCTCTATTTTTATGCTAACCTGATAGACATGCCATTTTTTTTTTTAACTTTACCATAATGTAATGAGAAGAGAACAACCGGAATATATTGTAACAACTGGAAAAATTAAAGGACGAAGAAACAGAGGTAAGTAAAGAGAAAAAATACAAGACAGCTTAAGAGAATGGCTTGGCAGAAGGTCAACAACAAAAATGATAAATAACTGTCGAGTTCGGAAATTGTGGAGAAACATGATCACCTACGCCAGCAGGCACGGTACTTGATGATGATGATTTGAGCTCTCGTTAGGGCCACTGGGTGGTCTAAAGGTAAGATGTCTTGTCTGTACAGGAAGGTCCAGAGTTCATATCTCGCCACGGTGGACATTTTTCACAAATTTATTCAGTGGTTTCTTCGTGGCTACACCCTCTCCTGGCCTCTAGCAAGTGAGGTCCGATGTCTAAGCCCACCCCATTAACCGCGAAAAACAAGCCTTCGTGTGTTGCAATATATAGAATAAAGAATGTTTATCGTACGTCTTATTTGACAATTTTGTAAAAGGCAGTTCCTAAAAAAAAAAAAAAACATCAGAAAGAAACAACCAACATTTTTCGGGCACATCATGAGAAGAGGAAAGTTGGAATACTTGGTTACAACTGGCAAAATAAAAGGAAAGAGAGATCGCGGACGACAAAGAGAGAAAATACTAGATAGCTTGGTGTCATGTCATGGAAAGCAGTCAACAACGGAACTAATACGATGCACTGTAGATAGAGGATTGTAGAAGGACATGATCGCCTACGCCAACCGGTATGGCACATTGTTCGCCAGGCATACTATTGATGATGGAGCCCATTCTAACACCTACTCTGTTCTATAGCACGTATTTATGACATTTCTAACTGCAATACATGCCCAATGTGTTTCTTACAACAACGTAATTAATATTTGTATTTTAAAATGAGTATGGAGTGATCACCGATGTTTTCGATGCCTTTCACAAAATTGTCTTAGCTTTAAACCTTTTAACTTGCATTTGTGTGTGTGTTTGTTTCACAATTCAGAAGTGACATTCCGTCTATTTTGTTTTTCAGCTTATTTTTTTTTTTCTGCGTACACTTCTGTATATTATAAGAGATTCGTAGTCAGGAACCTAATGTAACCAATCAACTAGATGTGGACTGACAGTGGTGATGTTCAGCGACTGTAGCTCATTGGTTAGTGAACTGACACGACTGTAGCTCATTAGTTAGTGAACTGGACACGACTGTAGCTGATTAGTTAGTGAACTGGACACGACTGTAGCTCATTGGTTAGTGAACTGGACACGAATGTAGCTGATTAGTTAGTGAACTGGACACGACTGTAGCTCATTGGTTAGTGAACTGGACACGACTGTAGCTCATTGGTTAGTGTACTGACACGACTGTAGCTCATTGGTTAGTGAACTGGACACGACTGTAGCTCATTGGTTAGTGAACTGGACACGACTATAGCTCATTGGTTAGTGAACTGGACACGACTGTAGCTCATTTGTTAGTGAACTGGACAGCGACTGTAGCTCATTGGTTAGTGAACTGGACACGACTGTAGCTCATTGGTTAGTGAACTGGACAGCGACTGTAGCTCATTGGTTAGTGAACTGGACACGACTGTAGCTCATTTGTTAGTGAACTGGACAGCGACTGTAGCTCATTAGTTAGTGAACATATCCGCGACTGTAGGTCATTGGATAGTGAACTGCACTGTTAAGGACAAGAGGTCTAGTTTGATCTCAAACGACAGCGCTAGGTTAACACAACCTTTTAAAGGTACTGAGTTTTTTTTTTTACTTTTTTACTGTGGCCTGGCGTAATACCGACCATGTAGTCGATGTTTCCTATTTGTTTTATGTGTTTAATTTTATTAATTTCTTTGATAAGCGTTGTTTTTCATACCCACATTTCTTGTTCCATTGATTGGCGTGTGGAGTTTGCTATACTTCGCAAAGTATGCCTCCTCTAATATAACTAATTCCGTAATAACACAGTTAAGGCAAAGGTAAAGTACGAGACTTGAACCGGCGTCTTAGCACACGAGTTTACACCAATATGTGCTCGGCCGCCTATCAAGAAATGTTCGGAGATTTCTGTATAGTGCCGCCTCAAGCATCGAAACTCAGATGCGAGGCGACATTCCTCACCTTCCCAGGGTAATACCCTGGTACCCATTTCTGCCAACGGCTGGGTCGACCGTGGGGGTCTTTTTCCAACCACGAGGACAACTCACACTGCTCCCAGCGGGAATCGAACACGGGTTGTCCGAACGTCGGTAGTCCAGTCGAGTGGTTTACCAACTAGGCTACCGAGGCCCCCAATAACACGTTACTGCATGGTTATTATAACTTGCCTTATGGCTATCGTTTTCAGTGCGCACTCCCTTGCTCTCCTGTCATGTCAGCGATCTTTCATCTAGATGCCATAATTTCCTTGCACGTTGTTGGCTTCGTTCAATCAAAAGTTTTTCGTGTTCGACAAAGGCCAGATGTAATTTTCACATTTATTGGGGGAAGGGATGTTCTCTCCAGATGCAGATCATTTTTTAATAATTAATTTGGTTCTTTGTGGTGTTTTTATGTGAGCGAAAGAGAGAGAGAGAGAGGAGGTAAAGAGAGACACAATTGAACACTTACGTTCCTGTATGTTAATTAATCATTCATTTCTTGGGAGAGACAGTAGCTCAGTGGTTAGTGAAACTGGACAATAAAGGACAAGAGGTAGGGTTGATCCAAATCGACGGCTTACGGTTCACCAGCCTTTAACGGGTACCGGATTTTTTTCTTGGAAAGTAGAGCGGCACGGGCGTAATACCGACCACATTACCAACAAAATCATGTGCCGAAGGTCTGTAAAATGTATGGTCACTAATACCATATTCCCTATACGCCACTTGGCGTGACGTGGGTACTTTACTATATATATATATTTTTTTACAGTAGCTCAGTCGTAACTTGCTGACTTGGTGACAAGAGTAATCTACATCAACGAGGGTTCAGACACAACTTGGCACTTTCCAGTTCACCAGACTAATAAACAAACTAGTATCTGGCTAAGTGAGTTTGGGATAGCAGTAACAGCGAGGTGGAGCACTGGCTCCTATCACCTTTAAATGTTATGATCTAGGGCGGTGACATTTTATATTTACCTCCCTACGATATATATATATATATATATATATATATATATATATATATATATATATATATACAGATCACGTGATCATAAATTATTTGCCTTTTGGGTAAAGATGAGGCCTGCTCCGTTATGATGTTTCAATTAAGGTTAGGGTTATGTAATTTATGTGCCGAAGAAAAAAAATGTTAGTAACACGTTTTTCATCTGGGAAACACCATTCTCCAATATTGGATTCAGTTTGCTATTTATTTACTATAAATATGGTAATTCTTGTTAATATTTTATTCATTTTATCTACTACAACTATTGTAATTCTTGTTATATTTTATTCAGAAGGGTTGTGTTCGATCCCTACAGTGGCAATTTTTTTCGGACTAACAAGGCTCCGGGGTTCACGTAGCCTCTTAAAATGGGTACCAGAGATTTTTCTGGGAGGTAAAGGCTGCCTGACCTGATACCGACCACATCACTCAAAAATTTGCCGTGGTCCTAGAAAAATATGGTCACTGACACCATATTCCCCATACACATAGCAAGGCGTGAGGGAAACGTTACTTTACTTATACTCTATTCAGTTTATTTACTCTTACTATACCAGTTCTTGTTTTGTATTCTATTCAGATTGCTCTTTGTTTTTGTTTACTACAACCATATCATCATCATCATGTGTCACACCGGTTGGCGTAGTCGATCATGTCCCTCTACAATCTTCTGTCTACAGTGCATCGTATCAGTTTAAACAACCGCATAGTTCTGGTTATTGGGGTAAATAATTTGTATATTTTGATGCCACATTTAATTTTCACGATTCTTGACTTTTATTCTTCTTGCCACACTATATCGACAGCTTTCCCTATATCTAACCAACGTACCAATCTTATCTGTTTTTTTTTAATATAAAAAAAAAATTCGGATATTTCCTGAGCTGGTAAATGATCAGGTCATCAGTCATGGTTGCTGTCAGAAATCTACTCGCTCAGGAAATAGGAGTTGTATTCCCCCCTTTCCAAAGTGGCATATCTTTGAGATATATATCATTAGATTTCATGTGTCCATATGTCATCGAGTATGATGATGGGTCTGCTGCCATTTGAGAGTAATACATTATCTTCCCTTTCTTGTTTTATTGATACCAGTGCGATATTTGTTTCATACATGTGGTGCACTCCTTATTTTTCAACTGTAGTTAAAGATTTTATTTTCTGTCTCAACCCGGTCTAGAGACCTCTTTGTTGTTGTGGTTAGAGTGACCGTCTGTCGCTCTGAAGGTTCACGGTTCAAATGCCAGTTCAAATGCCAGTTCAAATTCCAGGGGGACTAGTTGGTCTCTAGGCAAGATGCCGGCCTCGAGACAGAGAGGTTGTGGGTTCAAATCCCGGCTACACCGGTTGGATCCTTATTTATGATTTCTCTCTGCGGCAACCACCCCTGGTCTCATCAGCGAGGCCCGGTTTGAAACGTCAATTACTCGTCGACGGAAAAAAATATGAGTACCTCCGAAGTCGGAATTATCTGCCTGTGCGAAGAGGGACCCCTGCGAACACGGCTGCCAGGGAAAATGGATTAACAGGCAAAATTCAGTTTCTAGTCTCTAGGGACTTCGTCAGAGGTAAAAAGCTGGCGAACGATTAAAAAAAATGCCAGTTAAGACAAACCTTTCCCAAATATTAAGAACTCATGGGGTATATCTAACCGCTTTAAAATGATAGTAGAGATATCTTTTTGAAGAAAAGATAGGGAAGAAGCGGACTGTCCATCCAACCTCATGAAGCTGAAGTTTAGCACAAAGACGTCCCTGACATTTCTTTACCCACCCTAAATAGGTAGTCTTTATCACCCAAGATGTAGTAATACGTAGTTATCTGTGCTTATCATATGTTGTTGTTGTTGTTGTTGTTGTTGTTGTTGTTGTTGTTGTTCAAATTTACTGAAGAAGGAGGCCGCATGTAGATCGAAACATCAGTATTGTGTGTATTCCTTCTTTTGTCAAGCTGTCACCATACCTTATAGGAGTGTGCGTTACACGCCACTACTGGCTACCATTGCTTTACTCAACTGCAATTGCTAAGGGACTATCTTTATCCTGTTCTATTTGCAATGTTTTCTAGTTATTTTCATCTTTGGTGCCTGAGGACGGGTTGTTCTTTACTGGTCAGCGTCCGTTATTCGCAAAATTAATATTGCATTTGTATTATTACGAAGAGAAAAGATACCAGACAGCTTAAGAGAATAGCTTGGCAGAAGGTCAACAACAGGAATGATCAATAACTGTCGTGATCGAAGTTGTGGAGAGACATGATCACCTACGTCAGCTGCCGGTACTTGATGATGATGATTATTATTAATTTAACGAAATTTGTAGCATCTTCAGTCAAGGCTTCTTTCCATCCTATTGAGGTGCCAATGTTTTGTACAATCAAAATGATCTATTAGGATAATTACGTCTATTTCTCCACACAAAAATACATGTTGTCTCGTTGATTGTTTACTTTGTGTATTTCTTCCTTCTTCTTCTTTCCTTCCTCATCTGCCTTTCAGCGTCAAGGGGAGATAATTTGCGGTCTTTTGCTCTTCTGTTCGCCTCTGCTGCTGTTATGTTTCCTAGTGCTTCTAATATTCCATCGATCCATCTTTTTCGGTCGACTGTTGGGTCTGGTGTTCTCACAACGTTGCTGAAGGCTCGTTGTGTTGTATTTTGATCTTCTGCCTTGTCACGTGGCCAAACCATTTTATCTGTTGTTTCATTATATATTCTATGGTGGGGGCTATTCCTAGCTTTTTTCTCAGTTCTTCATTTCTGATATTATCTCAGACTGTTTCCTGTCATTCGTCTAACACATTTCATCTCAGTAGAGGTTATTTTCTTTTGTTCTTGTATTTAGGGTCCAGGTTGGCATTGATAGCACAACGTTGGGATGAAGATTACTTTGTGTATTGCTTGTTGTTAAAGTGTCGAAGTTAACATGCTCGCCACACAGGTTGGAACACGTTTTTGGAGAAATTCGATCTTAATCCCGAGATCCCAGAACTTATTGTAGGTCAGTTTAAGTATCTAGTCCTATCGAAGACGGATAATAAAAGCGGAGTTACATCATCATCAGGTACCGTGCCTGCTGGTGTAGGCGATCATTTCTCTTCACAACTTTCGAGCTCTACAGTTATTTATCATTTCCGTTATCGACCTTCTGCTAAGCCATTCTCTTAAGCTGTCTGGAATCTTTTCTTTTTGCTTCCCTCTATCTCTTCGCCCTCGAATATTCCAGTTGTTACAATATATTGCAGCTGTTCTCTCCACATTACATGGCCACAAAAATAGTGATTGTTTCTTCCTAATATTGGAAATTAGCTCTCGTTTGCTTTGGCCTCTTTCATAACGT
Organism: Megaustenia siamemsis; assembly: GCA_032433765.1. Taxonomy (NCBI): domain Eukaryota; kingdom Metazoa; phylum Mollusca; class Gastropoda; order Stylommatophora; family Ariophantidae; genus Megaustenia; species Megaustenia siamemsis. The sequence continues at coordinate 70,603,541 of JAVIAB010000106.1, read as the reverse complement.
TTTCATTACTCATCTTAGCTGTTCATGGTATTCTCAACATTCTTCTGTAAAACCACATTTCTACAGCCTCCAGTGATTTTGTTGTCTGTTTTCCTATTGTCTATGATTCACATCCATATGTTAAGGCTGGAGTTACATGCTCAGTTTAAATACATAAAATAGTATTTTGGCAGTCGAAAATTAAAAATAGTAGGTTGTATTCCGCTGTCCTGATAAAATTAACAAATAGAAAGTACAACACTTACTATTTGTACAATAATTAATAAGTTTCATGAGATTAACCTGTGTGGTTTCTATCCTTTCTATATGTTTCTATCCTGGAAGTTATGGACTTTGTGCGCTGCGCTGATATCTTTCTTTTTTTTTCTTTTACCGAGGAAGAGATGGAAACACTAATGTACTTTGTTCAGGCATAGTCATGAGGCTCTTTATAAGGAAGGAAACGATTTTGTTCTTTGTAAATTCTTTACATCTCAAAGTTCTTAATAGCTTCAACAATATATTTCCTTAAGTTCTATTTTCTTTAATTTTATTTCAGAAATTTAGTGTTTTGGTTCAATGTTAGTTTGTATTTTGTTGTAGAATGAATATCAATTTCAATGGTTGAATCAATATATACTACGCTATTGGTATGACGCACTTGCTCCCAAACTCTTTACATTCATCCGCCTAGTATGATTGTCAATTTTTTTCACTTTCGCCATGGGGCTCGGCTCTATAGCTGTATTCAGTACCGATGCCTCCAATGATTGGATTAATCATGAATTGGTATTTAATTGATTTTTATTTCAAATCTGAAATGATAGATTTTGTTTGAATAGAACTCCTCAATCAGTGAGGATTTGGCAATGACTGTGTCCGTGCACTCGCCCAGGCCCATTGGGATTAGTGCTATCATGAGTAGAGCGTGCTTGGCAACGTTGGACGACGTTCTGGGAAACGATTTGTGAGCAGGCAACAGAAAGAATGGGTATTCATACAATTACGTTGTGTCAGATTAACTTTAAATTACGGTTCCGGTTATTCACGTCTTTTCTTGGAATTCGATGGGAAAGTAGAAATAATATTCCGAGAAAGCGTTTAGGACACGTCGGTGAAGAAATACATTAATAAAACTTTATAAGGACATCACATGAGACGAACAAAGTATGAGGCTGAGATCACCATGGCCTGAAAGTGTGCGATGATCAGCTCTATTTTACACCTTCGAGAGGTTGTTTTAACGGAAAACCAACAAAATATGTTTTTTTTTTAAATCAAGCGAACTTTATTCTTAAGATACTGAAATCAAGTGCCTAGTCTTAATGGAGGAGGATTACACATTCGAATGTCCAGCAGAAACTTTATGGACGCAGAAGTAATTGACGGTAGAAAAGTTTGTTTTAAAACATTCCAACATTAATATTCATAAATTTGTAATTTTAAAAATCTGTGATTAACTTGTAAACGGAACGTTCTGTATCACCGAAGTCTCGTGTTGAGTGTGAAGGATTTCGCGCTCTGTGCTGAATGTGTTACGTATTCTCAAAAAAACAAACAAACAAACAACGAACATAGAAGCAGTTGTTGCAATTATGTATGAAGTAGTGATGTACAAAATACAATTGTGTGATAAGGCAATGTAAACGTCAGCCTTTAGTCTTCGCTGAACAAATCTAAAGAAAAGATAATTAATATTCAGAGGAACGAGTTGAACACACTGTATTGTGACAGCATTACATTAAAGGAGAAGACAAACACGGTGACATTCTGTCCTCACATACAGCCTCCTTCAGATACAAAAAAAAAAAAAAATAAAAAAAATACGACACACAGAACAGGCACACATAACATGCAGACAGAAGATACACACGATAAATGTAGTAAGATCTAACAACATCAACGAATGTAACTAAAACCTTGCTCCGATTGACCATCTTTACCGTAGCACCGCAGATCTTTTGTCTATTCTCATAATACAATTTACTGTTTTTTCTTTTATTTGTTCATCGAAATGACTCTAAAGTTACTGATTTATTTAGAAGCTATTTCAGCGTTTGTTATGGAAGGGAATGACCACCTGAAGGGAATGACCGCCTAAAGGGAATGACCGCCTAAAGGGAATGACCGCCTGAAGGGAAAGACCGCCTAAAGGGAATGACCACCTAAAGGCAACGACCGCCTAAAGGGAATGGCCGCCTAAAGGGAATGACCGCCTAAAGGGAATGACTGCCTAAAGAGAATGGCCACCTAAAGGGAATGACCGCCTAAAGGGAACGACCGCCTAAAGGGAATGACCGCCTAAAGGGAATGACCGCCTGAAGGGAATGACCACCTAAATCAACCGGTAATGTTGCACATGGTGCATAATAGCCCCCGCCATATAATATATAAAGAAACAACAGATAAAATGGTTTGACCACGTGACAAGGCAGAAAGATCAAAACACAACACAACGAGCCTTCAATAAACTTTGCGAGAACACCAGACCCAAAGGCCAACTACGAAAATGATCGATTGACGGAATATTAGAATCACTGGGAAACATAACAGCAGCATAGGCGAACAGAAGAGCAAAAGACCGCAAAATTATATATTCCCTCGACGCTAAAAGGCAAATGAGGAAGGAAAGAGGAAGAAGAAGAAGGCACATGATAACTATTTCAACGTTTATTTGTTGATTAAATAACTTGGTGGAGCTGCTTAAAGGCGATAAACAGAGACTGGCCACTGTTTCATGCAACCAATGGTAATGGCATGTTTATGGCAAATATCAATCATTTGTTTGAAGCTGTGAGCACTTAAATCTGTATCCTTCGGTCGTAATTTACGGAAGAAAAATCTGGACTAGACAAGAAAGCTGAAAAGAAACTGTTCTCATTTGAAGTGAAATGCTGAGACTAATCCTTCATGTATCCTGTATAGACAAGGAGAAATTAAAAACGTCTCAAGAAGATTGAAAATAATTAAAACTGGCTAGTGAATTTCTTGATATCTTAGACATATGAAACTTTACAATAAATAGTCTTTCAAGATCTTTTGTAGTGGTATGGTCCCCAGTTTTAAAAGAAGAAACAGAAGCAGAAGAAGATGATGATGATGGTGAAGGGGGAAAAAGTATAACTTGAAGACAGAATGAGATGAAACCGACCTCTAAAGATTGTGAATGGCCGGCACTAAACAACTCGTAATTCTAAAGAAAGCAGAACAGATTGTGTACAAGGAACATCCGATTTGCTGTTAATAAATCGACATCATCATCGGGTACCGTCTCCGCAACGAAGGTTGGCTACCATGGATCGCCATTTCACTCTGTTTCTTGCTTTGATGATGTAGGTGTCATAGATTGACTTGTCCATCTTTTAATGTTACTCGTCCATGTTAGTCTTGGTCTGCCTCTGCCTTTGTTACCTTGTATTTAATAATAAAGCGACAAACTCGATCGTTACGATGCTAATTAATTCTCACTGACTTAGCTTTGTTATGGTTAGTGGAAGGTGATCGAGAAAAGCCAGAAGCTGACAAACAGATGTAACGACTGGAGAAATAACAGATCAACGTCAACCGTGCTCCAAAGTTCATTAGGCAACTGGAGGCTAAGGCGCGCCTCCCAGCACCAGAGCTGGAAGTTGTCAGTGATTTACAGCTGATGGCTTGCGCCAGGATCGGTGAACCAGAACCATCCAGATCCTGCTCCACCTCTCCGTGGTGCCTCTAGTAACAGATTAACCTGTCTAGTCTGGCCAAGCGAGCAGGGATCGAAGAGGGAAGACAACCCGGTACTCACAAATATCGTGCTGAAGTCGGATGTGTTAGGCCGAAAGGCGCAAATATAACAGTAATACTGCAAACCACAACACAACGCAGAGACGTCCACTTAACGTCCTTTTAAGGCGGATGACGAAGATGAATTCTACAGTCTAATTCATAATCTAGAATACTTTAGTCATCGGGCGAACGAAAGCAAGAAAGCAAGCATTAGGCAACTAAGTTTATGTGGTGAATTAAACTAAGCTAAAAATATGTTCGGATTTCGAGTCAAAAACGATGTCCGAGCATCATCAAGCGCTCCACATTAAAACAATTTTGACGATCATCATTTTCAGGATGACGTAAACTTTCGGTCAGTATGGTAGATAGGAGGCAGGAACCGTTTAAAGTTGTGTCAGAAAAATGTTCTTGTTGTCATCATCATCAAGTACCGGGCCTACTGGCGTAGGTGTCATGTCTCTCCATAACTTTCGATCTCGACAGTTATTTATCATTTCTGTTGTTGACCTTTTGCCAAGCTATTCTCTTAAGCTGTCTGGTATTTTCTTCTTTGCTTCCCTCTATCTCTTCGTCCCTCAATTTTTCCAGTTGTTACAATATATTCCAGTTTTTCTCTTCTCATTACATGGCCAAAAAATGATGAATGTTTCTTCCTAATATTGAAAATTAGCTCTCTTTTTGCATTGACCTCTTTCAGAAATTTTCATTTCTTGTTGTAGTTTCCTCATATTCCAAGTCCGGCTTGCTGCAGGAGCTACTGAGTTGTGTGCTCTGTGCACACAGTGAGCGATGCGTTTCATCCGTTTTGATCGTGTTTCAATATTCCGAATGCTTACGATGAATAATGATATCGTATGACAGGGAACAGATTGCTGTGTTCACTTTCTGTGCGGTTCCGCCTTATGTCTTTTAACGTGTGCTGAGACTGCTATGATGGGGACTACAGCTACCTTTCTTTGTTTGAGAGATGAGATATTAATTCGGATGATTCCACTGGCAGGGCGGTTAAGCAATTATGGATTTTAATTCGTTTGCAGTGATACCGGGGCCTTCCATAACCATAAGCTAAAAATAATTAAATAAGCTTCAAACTGTATTGTAAGGAGTTATAAACAAACACGTTTTATCAAATTAACTTCAACAGAGAGGTGTACATGCATGAAACATCTTCTCCTCTCTCAAGCTAGCTCCCTTCCTGAAGAACAACATAAATAACAAAAAGTGTATTTTAATTAATAGTATGATGCGTATTCGATAAATAAATAAAATTAAACATTGAAATAAATGAAAACATCATAATATACATAAATAAACCATATACACATGTTTATCATATTTTATCTAGGTGGCAGCAATATTTGCGGTAATTGCATGTCGTCAGCAGTAGAGTGTGTGTGTAAATGTGTTCTACGAGGTTAATATCAAATATTTCTCTACATAATTTTTCTCTGTTTTCTTTTCAATTGAAGTCTTTGATATGTGGATTTATAGAAGAATAGGAAGAATTGGATGGAAATAAAAGAAAACAAGCGATGAAATCTTGAAACAAATAAAAATGAAAAGAGAACTACTTAAAACAACTCAAACAAGACAAATTAGATTTCGAGGCATGTTAAAAACACAGCAGTCTAGTAAAAGTAATCTTGGAACGAAAAAAACAAGGTAAAAAGGCAGAGACAGACCAAGACTAACATGGACAAGTAAGATCAAGAGATGGACAAGTCAGACAATGGCAACCTGCAATGTCAAAGCAAGAGACAGAGCGTAACGGCGCTCCATAGTAACCAACCTTCGATGCGGAGATGGTTTTCAATGATGATGATAATGATATTTTTGAATATTTGTCTAGTACTTTTTTCCTTAATTGCGCTGACAAATAATCTTTAAACTAAATGCGTTGGATAAAACAGTGCATTATGATTTATTATTATTTTTTTTTTTGCTGTTGTAATTTTCCACAAATAGGCTAATAGTTTCATATATAAATGTACTTGTTCTCGTTTTGTGGTACATCTTTCATTTAGTCAAAATCATAGTTAATTTACCTCTCTGTTGAACTATGCGCGTGTACGTACTTCCCATAAAGCCAAACAAAGCTAACTTTTATTTCATTCTGTTGTCCGAAATTGACTATAGCTCGTTTCAAATCGCGTGCCAACTTCAAAACGCTATTACTCAGTAACCGTTTGTTAAAAACTGTTGAAAATTTTCAAATGTTATTAGAATGCAAAAGACCCTTTAAATGTATATTTAAAAAAATATCTTGCAGCTGCAGTTTTCTTAAAGCGGCGAATTTCTTTGATGTTTGTCAAAATTGTAAATTGTGAACCCCTAAATAATAGAAATTACAGTAGTTGCTGGTCTATGATTAATTTTCACTAGGTAAAGGCGTGGCCGTAATGGGGAAATAACCTAATAAGACAAAAACCAGGAGAATTATGTCTTCTCAGTTCGAGGACGGACGATAATATCAAGGTATACCTGTATGCTAATTTTCATAGTTGTGTGGTCCTAAAAAGGACCGTTTGTTGAACTAATTAAGGTAATATAGGGGCCAACATTGTGGGGGGCATATATATTCTTTCTGAATCAGACGAGTCTAAAAGATTAATAACTGTTTGGGGTTGAACATTCCACGAACCATCATTTTTCCAATGTTCCTCTTCCTGTTTTAAGACGTGGTCTTCACATTTAGTCCAATAATCTTTGTCTATATTTAATAAAGCGAGATTAGCAAGAGTCTTACATCGCATATTTTGAATGTTGTATTTTCATCTGCCACTTGTCCTTTTAATTTTGCCCAGATTAGTTCTATTGGGTTTAAATGAGCATGGTAAGGTGGCAGCCTCAAACTTATATGACCGTGCTCTTGGATAATCTTATCTATTTGAAAATCTTTGTCCTTTGTTTTTGCTTTACTAGAGATAGTAATTCAGGTTTTAAGTACATGTTATTAAATTGTATGCTCCTTTGTGAGCCATATCTTAATAGCATCTTTTGTATGGATGACGTCGGGACTTTATCTTCAAGTGCAACAATGTTGTGGTACGCTGCATTGCCATTATTAGGCAAGATGGTCGATCTAGTGATGGGAGAACAGAATTTTCAATCCAATGTCTAAATATGTGACCATTCATCTCAGAGTGATAATCCCGATTGTCTATGGATTTTGAAAGAAAAATGAGCTCTGCATTCTGTATTAGTCATGTTGTCGACTACCTGCATGAGCAATTATCAAGCGCTGTCATTTGCTGCTAGGTATTAATCTCTTAATCTTTCCATCTGATGACTGCCATTCCCTTTGGTTAGTGTGGTGAGCATTGATCCATGTTTCATCCAAGTACACAATATAACCTTGCTTGCGCACCTCTTTTACTTCACGTAAGTACTTGCTTCTCGTGACTACTATATGTGGCTTCTCACAGATGATGTTTCGTCCATTGGAATACTTTCTGAATATAAAGCCTGCAGCTCTCACATTCCTCCATAATGTAGACTTTGATATTTCAATACTGTTGTTCTTTTTCAGCGATACTTTTAATTTCTTATTGTAACAGTTTCATTCATACCCAACATTTTGCGAATTTCACTTCTAATAAGTTCACTGTCGAAATTATCCAACATTTTTGCTCTTCCTTGTGATTTTGTATATTTGAACATTGACGGTCACGTGCTTGAATCCAGCGATTAAATGACCGTTTAGATAAATCCAAAATGTGTCTTGTCCTATTCTCAGGGTTTTCTAAAGAATGAAATAATCTTCCTCGTTTAGCCTCTTTGCAAAAATAGTCATACATTTTTATTGCGATGTTTTGTAAACTGCAGAATTTCATTTAAGACTCATGATAAATGTTATCGTTCCACGTCCACCTATGAATGAACGGAAATGGAACACACAATTCTCGTGTTTTTTACAAGTGTCTAATTGTGTCAAAAAACCACGGTAAAAGCGTGCAAACACTCAATTTTACCGTGTATGGATTTTTACTCGCTATTTTTAACTTAAAATACTGTAACATTAAGTTTTGACTACATCAATGGGTCGTTATAAATTTATAAATCAAATAAGCAACAATAATAACCAAATGTTTTTTTTAATGAAATTAATTCCCTGTTGGGTTCTAATCATTATAACTTTACATGCAAATTTGAACAACTTACAACAAGCGGTTAAAAAGCTAGGATTTAAAGTTGGGCACTAGTTATGAAACAAGCTATA